>PVJH01002085.1:0-179709 GCA_004026705.1 Nesogale talazaci | reverse complement strand
CAGGGGGAGATGTCGGGTAGTGTAAGATATGACAAAACAATAATGATTGCAGAGTAATGAGGACAGGGAGGGAGTGGGGAAAGGTTGGAGGGGAAAGAAAGGGGAGTCCATATCAAGGGCCCAAGTGGAGGGGCAGATGTTGGGAGAATGTCAATGAGACAGGCAAGTGGGGGTGCTTGGCACAGTGTATGTAACTATGCATTGAACTAAGTATGATGGAAAGCGATGTATGAGCACCCAAAAAATGATAAAATAAAAAAATATGCTATTCAGCTGTCTAAAACACTTATCATTTTGTAGAATAACTATGTTCTATGACATTTGAATGCATATGGAATAATTTCTACTCCCTTCTTGTTCATTTTTTTTTTTGGATGAAGTCTTTTCTGTTACTCCCACTCTTCTACAGCTGTCTGGTCTTCTATGGGTGGAATGTACCCTTGTTCTGAAAAACCACTCATCAATTAATCTAACAGTTCCGGTAGCCCCAGGAACTGGGGCTTCATAAGACATTATTTAAATCAATCTGGAGGAGCACGCTGATGATGTAGTCTTCCTGTTCTAGGACTAGAGGAAGTGACAGCTGCAGTCTGCTGGCAACATATCACTGGCACATTGCATCTTTAAGCCTCAGGAGTAATCAATGCAGTGCCTCTAAGTGCACCTTTGCAAATACTTTACTGACTTCTATAACTTATTCACTTGATGACACTTTTCTTGTTTATATATTTTTCTTTCTTATTTTTCAAATAAAATCAGTAACTCCCTTATTATCTGCAAGGCACATCTATCCAAATCAATGTCGAATTTTACTAGCTTTGCACATCATTTTCCATGACATCTTGAGCAAGCAAGCTTAAATTATAGGCACTGCCACAAGTAAACATCACCATCTACAAAGCTGGAGGACAGTGCTGAGGGTCTCATATATTATGCCAGTTAGACTTACATCTCTTAACATAAATAGGGCACATGAAGAGTTTCCTTCATGTTGACATCTGTGTGTGCCTGAGAAGCACACTTATATCATGTTCTTAAATTAGTCTCTATCGCCATCCCATAGACATTGGATTGGTTTTACTTTTATTTAGTACATCTACCCGCTGTGTCTCATCATTTGTTGTGTTATTGCATTTATATAATATTTATTTTACTTTGGACTCATGTTATTGACCTCACACATACTGTTTGGAATCAACAAATGGGT
This sequence comes from Nesogale talazaci, assembly GCA_004026705.1. Lineage (NCBI taxonomy): Eukaryota > Metazoa > Chordata > Mammalia > Afrosoricida > Tenrecidae > Nesogale > Nesogale talazaci. The sequence goes on along the minus strand of PVJH01002085.1, from coordinate 178,502 downwards.
ATAGTTTTTCTCTGGGTTTAACCTTCATTTCTCCTTAGACAATGTGGGCATTTGTATCCTGACTTGATTTCCCACTGGCTGTTCCTGGCCATTCTAGAGTTTCACCTAGTCTTAATCAGGAAGGTGAGCACATGATGATATGATTTTTAGTTCTTTGATCCCTGATAGCTGCTCCTTTCGAAAGCTCGTGGCCACACAGGCTGGTGTGCTTACTCCATGTGCATCTTGTTGCTTGTGAGATAGATGGCCTCTTGTTTACCTTCAAACTTTTTGTTTGTTTTTAGGCATCACTGCCTGGTGGGAGTAGGAAGCCCAGCCTTGCTCCTGGACAGCTGCTGCTGGATTTGAACCGCCAACCCTGTGGGCCGCAGTCCTGCACACAACCAACCACTACACCACTGGGGCTCAGTCCCTTCAAACTTTTAAGACCTAGACAGTATATCTTTTGATAGCCGAGAACCATCAGCTTTCTTCACCACCATTGCATATGCACACATTTGTCTTCAGTGATTGTGTTGGGAAGGTGTGCCTCATGGAATGCCAATTTAATAGAACAATGTGTTCTTGCATTAAGGAACTACTTGAGTGGAGGCACAATGTCCATCTGCTGTCTTAATACTGGACATATAAATATGTGCATGTAAATCTATTTCCTTGTCATCATATAAAATATATTTACCTATGTACATGCCTATATTTAGACCTCCATAAATGTCCTTTATCTCCTATTTATTTCCTCTATTTCCTTTTACTTCCTTCTTGTCCCAGTATCATGCTCAGTCTTCATTTAGGTTACTGTAATTTCTCTCGGTTTCCCTACCCTTGATCGATCCCTACCTGGCCTCTCACACCTTCCTTGCCACTGATTTTGGATCACTTGTTGTTCCCTTCTGCTAGGTTGGTCAACACCACCTGTTTTCCCCCACCACTCCCTCTCCCATATCTCCCAGAATCATTCAATCAATATCCAATTACTCATAAAAATAGCAATTTTTGCATTAAAATTAGCTCTACCAGATTCATATAAATAAAATCACATTGTCACCGCTACAAAATTCAAGTTGCTTAGAAAAATAGGAAGTCTTGCATTATTGGCCTGTACGCACAAATGTTCTCATCTTCTTTCCTATGTTGTTTCAAACATAAGCTCCAGTTCTACCTGAGCTGTAGAGAACTATAAAATCTCGTTAGTGTTTCACTCACACGCTCTCCTTTCTATGAGTAACAGAGTTGCAAGAAAGGTCTGGACTTTATTCTAGAGTTTTAAGTATGTTTGGAAAATATATCTACAGACTTTTTTTTGCAAAAGATCTCTTGGTAGATTTAAATTGACATGCTTCAATTAGTAGCCAAACACATGAATTGCTGGCCCCACACAGGGAATTAACTTAAAAACTAGTTGAAAGGAGTGACAGAATAAAAGAACATATTCATGGTATAAGGAAAGTCATGTGCACGAGAAAGCTGAATAATAATTAAGAAAGACCAAAGAAGAGCTGATGCCTTTGAATATGCTACTGGGAATAATAGTAATTATATCATGGACTACACAAAAAATAAATAAATGTCTTAGAAGACATAGATCCAGAATATGCTTTACAAATAAAGGATGGTGAAACTTCATCAATGTTCTTTGTACATGTTACCAGGAAGAACCAGTCTTTGGGGAAGGACATCATACTTCATAAAGAAGGAGTCAATAAAACAAAAAAGACCTCAATTGAAATGGATTGGCACCCTGGCTCAATGATGGTGACTGACAAAGCAGTGATTGCACAGATGCACAGGCTAGCACTGTTGTCTTTGGTAGCTCACATGGTTATTTTGGAATGGGATCAACTGCACAATACCTAACAGTAATTCAGAGGAGTATGTTCTCACTGTAATATAAATGAGAAAAGGAGTTTTGAAACTGTGATACAATGCAATTAACTTTATAAATTCTAGTAAATATAAGAAATCTTGGTATGGTAATATTGGTTTTAGAAATAAAAAGAAGTTAGAAGATCAGAATTATTAGGATTTAATATAGTCATGTAATTTTGCTCTTTTCTATTATATACACAAAGTGCATTACTTTCATGATCATAGAAAATAAACACTATTAAATTAAAAATATTCTAGCTAATAAATGCTATTATATCTAAAAATGTAAGTGAATTGCTAGTTTGGAAATAGGATATCGCATACAGAAATCTTACCTATAATTTCATCTTGTGGTTTATTTTTAGTATATATGATAACATTGTTAAATATAAATAAATAAAAAAGGATTAGAAACTATAGCCTGAATTACTCACACAGCTTTCTTTATGAAAGGCATACCATTTCTTGCATTTCCTTCAGATAATACAGCTGGTTCATTCAAGCATACTTCCAAATAGAATATCTTGTATTTGGAAAGTTATTGAGTAATCAAAGAGTGACCTTTAGTGCTCCACTAAGAAATGCAATTCAGTTTTGTATGGCATCAAAACTAATCAATATCCTATTATGATTACGGGCAGGGTTTTTACAACTGAGACACAACAGCTAGGGGATCAGACATATCTTTGTTTTCACTAATGACAGAAATATGATTTCTCTGAATAGGCAACTCATTTTAAATAAAAGTATCAAATCCTTCATCTTTTTTTTAATACAACAGAAATTTTTAGCTTCTTATTCTATCATTATGTTCATAGAATAAGAGGATGCATAAAATATTTTTACTTCGTAAAGTCTTGTTCATTAAGAGTGAAAAACATACACACCTTCTTTCATCTTGTTTCTCTGTTATGAGGTGAACATCAAAGAAAGGTGTATGTCAGTCTATTAATGGAGCACACTGCATGAATGTCAGTTAAAAACCATATCATTTTTATGGTTTACTACTTTGAATTCCTCCCTGGACTCATGGTGATACCACAAATGAGATGAGGAGGTTTTGATCCATATGGTTTGTATTGGCTAATTTTCAGAAGCATATTTTACTTTCTAGTCCATCTAAATTTAGAAGACTTTTAAAAACTAACCAACACCAAAGAAACACACAAGTCTCTATTTTTAGACAAGTGATGGCTACCCTGAGTTACACTGATGAGAATTAAACTTGGACTCCATGTAAGAATAGTAGCACTAAAGTACTAATTCCCCTATCTACTATTCCCACTGACACTAAGGGAGGTCAGACTCATAGTGATTTGACCTTTTACAGGGTTAGCAAAGCTTTGTGGATCTTTATAGGGGCAAATCTCTCCCAGAGTGGAAGATGGGTTTGTACCACAGATTTTACCACACATGCCACATGGACTCCTTATTCAATGCTTAGACTAGACAATTTAACCAGGTATTAAGATAGCATATTAGGTCTTGAATAATTACCAAATAGTTTTATGCACCAGCACAGATTATTCAAAATACTTATAGAAGATCATTAAAATTATTGCATCTTTAGAAATGCAATCTAGACAAAGGGTCTTCGGTTGATTATAGTCTGCATGGGCTTGAGGACCAAGTCAGGATTATAGAAGACAATAGCTGAAACTTCCTTGGTAATAATTCCAGAATAAGGGCAACTGATTGAAATTAGTTTTGGACACTACACATTAAAATATATAGGCTCTTTCATTGTTTCTTCAAGGGGGATAATGCATGATTTGGGGAGTCACCATCGATGTTTTTGTTCCTGGAGTCCCAGAGTGTCACACATGCATGCTTAAACACATGGCCAGCTGAAAATTGATGGTTGGAACATACCCAGAGACACATCGGAAGAGACACATAGGTTTTTCAACTTGCTTTGGAAGTTCACAGCCTTGAAAATTCTATGACACAGTCATCTTCTGCACCTATGAGGTTCTCACGAGTCAAAATTGACTCCACTATGAGCAGCGGTGTTCGGTCCTGTGGTATTAGATGACTTTACTTGAACTGGAAGAAATATGGAAGGGTAGGAGTGGAATGCAACCATCAATAGGTCATAACTTTTTCAAGTCTCTTTGGGGATGTGGCCTTCTCATTATCCAAAGAAAGTAGGATTCTCTCCACCCCCACCCCTGGGGATTCTCTCTCCCCGCCCCCGCTCCCTGAAAGCTGCTGACACACTGCTATGTTCCCGCTGAGCTTGGATCCATACAGCTCTGCTCCCATTGGCATGCATCCTGTGTTGTGGCATGTGACGATGTGAGTCTGGAGAGAGACTTAGAGCCTAGCATTGGACTTGAGTGGGACTAAGCTTTGATGCCTTCTTCATATACATATTCCCTTTTTGATACAAAACCCTTTCTTTTACATCAATGAGCATCACTGGATTTTTTTTCTGGACAGCTTGGCCTTAAATAGGTGCATTCACATCAATATATATAAGTATACATAATATATGTCTAGTATATAAATAGGTAGAGTGCTAGCACTCTCACTTCCTGCAGTATGGATAATTCTTTTGGATATGTGTGGGGGTGGGGGAAGGGTTGTGTCTCTAAAGAAATCAACAAAATAAAGTTACTTTAGCATCAGCTTAAAAAAAAAGTTAATCTCCTAAAGTGCCATAGTTCTCTTTGCTACTAAGGAAATAATAGGGGAAGAGTAATCTTTTTGTGGGGGCAGCACTGCCCTCTGGTGGGAGTAGGTGGCCTAGCCTTCTCCTGGAGAGCTGCTGCTGAATTTGAACCGCCAACCTAGTGGGCCATAGTCCCGCACACAACCACTACGCCACTGGGGCTCAACCAGGGAAAAATAGTCCAATGGCTTTTATGCATACGATATTTAAAAAAAAAATCAAGCTACATAAAAGAACAAAAATTCTCCTTATATATCTTGGGAAAATTTTATTTTTAAATGGATATTCTTTTTCTTCATTTTTTGTATGTGTTCCTACGGTGTTTTATTATGATGAATTCTAAATGCTTTGGTTTGAGGTTTTCTGCCTAAGACTGACCCAGGAAATGGAGCTATCAAGTTAGGTCACTCTGAATTTTAAGAGGCTCATCTTCTGGTCTTAATAGCTGCTATATCAAGAACATATAAAACTAAAATCATACTCAACAATGAGTTGATTCCAAAAGTGACCTTATATGACAGAGTAGATCTGCTTCCTAGATTTTCCAAGACTATCAAACTTTTGTATGAGCAGAGAGTTTCTTCTTTCTCCCTTAGTGAAGGTGAAATATTTGAACTGCCAAACTTGGCTTGCCAGCCCAATACTTTGCCTACTGTACCACTAGGGTTCCTTTCAAAGACATAAGCTACTTTTAAACTACGTTAGGCAATGCTTGTTGCTTGTAAGAGAATTGACTCTATCTCTGCCTTAAAGACTTGCCTATTTGAGTCACTGGAGTTAAGAAAAAACCTACAGGTGGTAAAGCAAGTAGTTATTGAATTGAATATATATATATGTGTGTGTGTGTGCGTGTATAATGCTTAATAGGTGTTTACTGTAGACCAGTCTTTGATCTAACTCTTTGATAAGCATTTTGGTTTTATAAACCTCCCAACATTATTAAACAGGGACTACGATTGGCCCCACGATACAGATGAAAAAACTGAGGCGCAGAAAGTTTAAATAATTAATTCAATACTATATCTAGGAAGTAAATGGGACAGGTTTGCCCTTGGACAGTGTCTCCAAAACCACCTATTGCTCACGATGATCCTTCTCTGTCACCTTGAGCACATCTGCTATCCCCTGTTCAGAAATTAGGCAGCAAGGAAAAACCACCTACTCCTTAGAGTTGCCTACCCTTTTACTACAAGTGCTGTCCATTGTCATGGTATGTATCAGAATCATACTAGGCTTAATAGTATCTCCCCAGAGAGAAGGAACCATGGGGGAAAATTTAGACCAGTGAAGAGGGTTTATATTTGTGTCTGCAGAGGTAGGATTTGGTGTCCTCTTCAGGGTGGAAGAGATTATAATCCAAGGCTATTTTTATGTATGCAAGCATTACAAAACAAGATGATAAGGGGCATATTGAAAACTCAACATTCTACTAGTAACTTTTTTGTTATTTATTTTTGAAAGCATAATTTTTTTGATGCTGGGCAAGTAACAACCAAGGTATAGTAAAATATTAAAATGCCATAAAAATCTTTGGATAGTACAACTACTGTAGTTTTACGATTTGAAGTCTTAAGCATACTCAAATAAAAAAATAATTAGCAAAAAAACCCAAAAACCAAGAATTGATCTTTTGTAGGGAGAAAGGATATTCCAGTCAATATAGAATCAGGTAATTGGCATAGACCAGGAAGATGTACTATCAGCCCCACAGGAAAAAAAGTGAAAAAGAGAAACACAGAGAAGCACATATGCATGAACACACAACCCCCAGATAAATAAATAAAAGAAAAATACCCTACTTTTGAAAACATCTGGTTTCCCCATACACCAGTGTTTTGTGGGTACAGAGTACAAAGGGAAATTTTTTGCTAAGGTACAAAAATAGATCACTAATATTTTAGATAATTGGTACTCATTAAATACTTGATAAATTAGTGAATGAATTCTGGGTCTAGTTATCCTATAAAGGTCAAATGCTCCTTAACTCTTCTCCCCCCTTCCTGTATTGTCTAACTTGTAACCCATCTTTGTTGTACTAATGAAATGAAGTTATCCATCATGATGTAACTGTGAGCTGGGGGATCTAAATTACCTTCATCTGGCACCATTCCAATATACTATAAATGAGGTAATTGTCCTTGACTATAAATTTGCATTTTCAAGACTTAATTGCTATCATTACATCTTTTTGTAATTCTATTAATTTAACTGAATGGAGCATTTGGTTTTATGGTTAAAATTTGCATTAAAACATTGTACATCTAAATAGAATTTTAATATTTTTATCAAAGGCCCTGTATAGTTGTCCCAGAGGAGCTAAAATAATTTCTCAAGAAAAAGTAGGAAACTGTCAACAAGCAGGTTTTACCTTCACTGATCATTATAGCAAGTCACCTGACAAACACTTTATTCTGGTATTTAAGAGATCATTGAGGCCACAGAGATCATGAAATCCTCCTACTTAATCATTAACAGGGACTCCATTACCTATAGCCAAGGCATAGCTGGGCACTCTCTTCTGTGATTATCTTAGTGTTTGTGTGTTTTTCTCTCACCTTCAGTGAGATGGTGATCTTCTGTCTGCGTTTTGGTTTTTGTTGGAATATACCGTCCTCACTGACGCTCTTGCTACTGAGCAAGACACTTGCATTTCAGGTCTGACCTTCTAGCAGCAGTTCATCAAACAGGCTGGCAAGTTAATGCTCTACTTCCTCATTCCAACACTTTAGGACCAAGTTGAGAACATTTTCCACTATAGTTTGTGGTCTGCTTGAGTTCATTTTACAAATATGCATCATTTTTTTTAAAGAATGAGAATCTACCATCTTTCTTCAGACTAACTCAAATATTTTCTAAAACAAAACAGTATGCAATTGTAACTAATAAAATTGACCTTTTACCTAACAGTTCTTTAGGCCATTAAAAACAATGGTTGGATGGAAATCAGAAGACTGAGACAAAGTTGTTACAATAAAATTTAGGATGGAAATAAAAACTCAGAAGGAGTTTTTGTTTGAATATATTTCCAGATAATACAAGATTCTCCTCACTCCACTGAATGAAAAGAAGAGATCTCATATGCCTTCTGGGCCTATTTACAGCAGAAACAGACAACAAACATTTGCAGAAAGTGAGGTTCAAAGTGACATGAGGGAACAAAGAGAGAATGTTTATGCCAAGCATTCATTTTGATTATGAAAAACGAACGCCTAAGAGAAGGACAGCTTTCAGAATTCTAGGACAAGGTTTCTAATACTAGATCATATTTCCCTGACAACAAAGCAGCAGGACCAGGGATGTGTTAATGAAAGTTAGATGAGATTATTCTGGATGTCCAAGTTAGTTGGGATCAATCTCACTACCTCACAGACCCTCCTTTATATTCCCAGTAATCCTTCTGCACTCCTTTATATCGGTTGTTCCAAATCTGTCCATGTGCAACATTCTTGCATATCACCTAAAATTCTGTATCCCCAAACAGATATATGCATGGATTTTATATACAAAATTACCTTGAATTTACTTGGAAGAAGAGTCGCTGGGGGTTTCCTCCCAGCTGAAGATCAGCGAGTCTCACATTCTCTCTGGCTGTTTAGAACAATAACTACAAAAATGGGACACATTTTCATTGACCATATTGGTAGGATCCGTCTGTTTTTCTGTGATACCATTCTCACCAGCAGCTCAGAACTTGTTTCTCTTCAGTTCACAGTTGCAACTGGCCCATTTCTTTTGAACAGGGCTAACCTGCAGTACTGTGACGTGCAGGTCAGGTCATGCTCATGGGCCGCCATCTGGTGCAAGATGTGAACTGCAATACCTGCCATTGCAAACTGGGGTGGATCCCTGAGTCTGCCACACCCAGAGTTATCAGGAAGGTCGCATGATCCTGGAATGTGCTCGTGTGAGAGAGGGAAGGCTTTGGGGTGCATGTATCTTCTGATAACTCTTGAAGGAAAAGTTAATTGCCTGTGGTTAACTCTCATCTCAAATAAATATACACAGAACAGTATTGTATTGCTGAGGCCCTCTGCGATGTGCCTACTGAGTGGCGGCATGAAACAGGAACAGCATGTAAAAAGAAACACAGCATATTGATAAGCATAGCTGGAACTGTGTTGCTAGAGCAACACGTAGATAAAAAATGCCTTGGATTGTTCCAAATCCATCATTTTACTCCTGCAACACACTTCACTGTTATTAATAAAATTCGTGTGTTAGTCTGGGTTAACTAGAGAAACAAGTTCATGCACATGCATATGAATATAAAGGAAAGATTTATATACAAGAGGAATGCGACATTGAGAAAGCATCCCAGCCCAGTTCAGTTCAAAGGCATAAGTCCAATATTAGCCCATATGCCCTATACCAGTCTCTAACATCTCCTTCCGACTCATGAAGTCACAGGTCAGTGGGTGCAGAGTCCTGCCGCTGGTGGGGATCCTCTCATGGCTCCTCGCTTCCAGGGCTCAGGGTCCATCAAGAGCATCCAGTGGTAGAGGCAACTCAGCGCTGACAAGGGTCTCCCCGTGGTTTCTCCAGCTTCAGAGGTCTGGTTCCATCAGGGTAAGGCTGTGTGGCTTCTCCTCCGGCTCCTTCAGCTCCTCGGACAAGACACTGCCATCTTGTTCGTAATTAATTGTCTCTGAGACTAACTCTCAACAACTGGGGAGATAGTTTCTCATCTCCATAAGGGAAATATCATGAGATTTCCCAGAAGTTTCAAGAGAAAGCCGTGCCTATATGTAGCCCTCATTGGCTACTCAATGGCTATGTCCAGATTAACAGGCTAGACTCCACCCCTACATCTCAATCATGAAATTAACATAAGCACAAGACCACCACAATTAGTGACCTAATTTTGGTTCACTATCCACTGGACACTCCTGGTTAAAACAGAAAGCAATTCTCTTCTGTATTTTAATCTCATTTCCTTCCCAACATTTTGATAAACTATAACTTAACTGTGCACTATTCCTCTCATCTTTCATGCATGATGGTATTTCAAATTTTCCGTTCTGGAAGATGAATAGCCATCACAAACTTACTGTCTTTATGAGCCAGTGTAAAGGGTTTTTTTGTTCTTTGACTCCATATCTTTTTGATGTCCACTAAACACTTCAAATCAAAGAAATTCAAGTTAATTTAATTAATATTTATGGAGCCTCTAATATCTTCTTGCACTGTACTAAATGTTGTGATCTTAGCATATTTCTCTGCTAAATGAAAATGTTTTGCTTGGCTGAATTGATATAAAGCTAAACTGATTTGTCCATGCTATTTGGGGGAATTTTTGTTTCTAATTATGTTCCAGTTCCCTAACAATATTCTAAATAAATTGGATTTTAATTTTTACTATAATAAACATGGACTACAATTTAAAAAATCAAAAATTATCACCACAAAATCATAGAACTTTTCATGAAAAAATATAGAAATGTAAAGCTGTTTTTGTTTACCTATCCTCCATCTACACTTCTGAGGGTGATGTTTCTATTTCCCTCAATTGTGTACTTTTCAATTTATACCACATTAAAATGGCAATGTGGGCATCCTTGAAGGACACAAATCACTTTCCTTTCCAATATTATTAAAATGTGGCAAACAGAAAGGAGTAAGCTTAAAACTATATGGTGGATGAAGTCAGGTTTCCCCCAAAAAAATCCTCAAAGAACTGTTCTTGGCTATTTTCCAGAAAAATGAGCAGATGCAACTTTCCTGGAATAATCTTTCAATGGAATCTTACATTTTCTTAAAACTTTTGCATAGTAGGCCCTGATGTTGATAGAAAAATCTACCAAATATTTCTCATAACTTTTTGAGCTGTATTATCTATATTGAATTTATCTAGTAGATTATCCGAGAAATAGAGGTTTTGTTGGACTTTTGTTTATAGGCACCCTAATGATGCTAAGACAATTAAATCACTGACAGACTTGTGAGCATCCACCTACTGATTGCAGAAACACGTCTAAACACACATTATTTGTAATAAACCTGTGTACATGTGGATGAGAACCCTACTTTTGTACCTCTTCTAGTTCTTTCTGCTTGAACATATTTTTTGCTATTCTGTTACAGTATCATTTAAAATATAATTTCACTCACCTCTATGTCTTTATTTGGGAAATAAAATAATTTCTCTCAAGAAGAGAAAGGTAGAGCCAGGGAGAATATGGCTGCCAGGTAAAAGGCACAGAAAGAGCTCCACAACTAACAGAGAAATTCTACCAAGGGGGAAATCCTACGCTCTCTGGAAGTTTGAAATGAACTTAAAAGCTAGTCTCACCAATGTTTCATACGACTGGAAGTTAGCATTGTTACTGCGAATCTGCTGCTAGTGGTTCCCTTTCAAATGACCATGGCGAACCCTCCCTTGAACAGATAGATTCTTCTCTAGACCTGCTCCGACCCATCCAGCCCCACTTCTTACCGCTCTAGGCTCTGGGGAGCCTGCGGGGTAGGAAGCAGACAGTGCGGGCAGCTTGGTGCAGACAACCTCACTACCCAACACAAGTCACAGCTCCAAGGAACAGTTCCCCCATACACGTTTTCATCTTTCTTCTCTAATGCCCACTCCCCTCACACACTAAACCATTTCCCACAAGCTAGATATGTTCACAACCATGCTGATAAAGAGTAAACTACAGGGACTTTGTTTGGTTGGAGTTTGAGTCTTACATTTTTGTTTTTATTTCTTTTTATCTTTCACTTTAGAAGAGGCTCTATCCTCTTTCCGTGAGGTCATGAACCCCTGAAGGTACTGCATATCTTCCTACAAACACCACTATAGATCAGAACACAACCCCCAAAACTGATTTTTCTTAACACCAAAACTTTTTTTTAGTAAACTATTTTATTGGGGGCTCATTCAGCTCCCATTATGATCAATACAGGCATCGATTTCTTTTTTCCTCTTTTACACGTGCACCACTAAGGTCACAGAACTACCGACATTCACAGTGCCATAGCAACAAACCTCCCCCCCATACTCAAGTTATGTCCTCTTTTTTTTTCTTTCTCTTCTCTGTTTCTTTACTCTTTTTCCATCTTTCTTCACTTGCTCTAGCCATTTTTTGCCTTCTTCTCCTTCTCTCTTTGCTTCCTGTCTCTTATTCTTTTTAATCGTCTTTGATTCTACTTCTTCATCTAAACACTCACTCGCCCATATATAACAAGAATACAAACAAGAAAAACTCTCTGCCATCAAGCCAATTCTAACTGATAGTGACCCTCTCAGAAAGAGTAAAATTATCCCTGTGGGAAGGATGTAACTATTTATGGAAATAAAAAGCCACATTCTCTCCCAGGGAGCTGCTGGCGATATGAAACTGTCAACCACACAGCAGCCCAAATACATAGCCAAAATTCCTAGGATATCTATATCTTTATCATCATCTCTATCCTCTTCTCATCAAACTATTTGCTTACACTTTTATCGAGCCCCATTTTTAAAATTTTTCTGCTCTCTCCTTTTCTTGATGAAATATATTTCTACAATACTTATTAGTTTTTCCTGCCACTTTGTAATATATTTCCCATTATTTTTTTTAAAAAAGCTGCTTGGTTCATTGGGATGGTTTATGGTTATTTCTTTTATTTTATCCCTTCTTTTCCCCCTTCTTTCCCACTTACTCAGTTCTCTCTTTTTTCTCCCTTTTCCCATCATATGTTTCCCAGCTCCTATTAGATCTCTCCCCATCACTTTATAGAGTAAATTATACAACACAACCCATAAGCTCACAGAGTGCTAACTGCTGTACAATAATTCAGTGGAAGCAGTAGTAAATTATAACATACCCAAAATTACAATTCAGAAAAATGGTGCATATATGATTTCAAGAAATGTGAAGAAATTTCATGAGAACAATGGGAAAAATTAGAAAACTAGGAAAACAACACCAAAAGAATGCAAGACTAAGAAAGACCAGCACCATAGAAAATGAAGAAAAGGAAAATCAAGTCTCTGAGTTTAAAGAGAATTACTCAGAAGACAATCAAAATGAGAAACAGCAAACAAAAAAAAAAGCTATAGATTCTGAAAGAGCTTGAGAGAGCTGGATACTATACTATATAGGTCAAAAATAATAGTAGGAAACTTTAAAACACCACTATCAAAGAGAGATAGATAACCATGGAAAAAGTTAATAAAGAAACAGAAGAGATAAACAACACAATAAACCAGCTCAACCTTCTCTGCATGTAAAAGTACTCGCATGTGTGAAAATACCACAGTATTTATTCTTCTCTAGTGCACACAGTACATAATCTAGAATAGATTCATTTCTTGGACTTTAGCGCTATAACACTAGAAATAGCCAAATTAAGCTAAATAAATAAATAAGCAGAAAGCAAAATGCATGAAGACTGAAACCTATTATTTACACGTGAGTGGATTAAGTATGATGGGAAATTAAGAATTTTTTTTGAAACAAATGAGAATGATAATATAGTACACCAAAACCTGAGTTCCAGCAAAAACAGTTATCAGAGGGCAGTTGATAGAAATCAATGCACACTTGATAAAAGAAGATAAATTCAAAACCATCACCTTAACATAACGTTACCAACACAGAACACTAAAAACAAAATCTACTCTCAACTGACAGGATATATGTAATCAAAGATTAGAACAGAAATAAATGCATTGGGAAAGAGATCATCAATTGGAGGGGGGGTTGTAATCAACATGACTAGAAGATGTTTCTTTGAATGGATTAGTCAAATTGACAAATGATTACCAAACTTAACAATGGAAAAGAAAAAAAGGTGCAAATATTTAGAATTGGTAAGGAACAACACTGCAATAAATTCAAATGAAATTAAAAAAGAAAACATGACTGCTCCCCAAGGTTTGCTAGCCTAGAATAAATGGGTAAATTTCTAGAACTACATCTTCTACCACATACTGGTGTAGAAAAACTCAACACACTCATTGCAAGAAGAAATGGAGAAGGCCATCTAGAGGCTTCCAACTAAGAAAAACTGACATCCAGATGGCTTTACTGGGGCAGTCTACCAAGCATTCAGAAAAGAAGTAGCACCACCTCTACATGGACTATTCCAGGATATAGACAGGGACACCAAACTTCCAAATTCATTTTGTAAAGCAAGTATAGGTCTGACACCCAAACCATGCAAAAGCTCCATAAGGATATGAAGCTGCAGACCAACATCCCTCAAGAATATTGATGTGAAAATTAGCAACACAATGCTGGCTACTATAACTGAACAACATAAAAAAAGATTTCATGATGATCAAATGAGATCCATACCAGCGATGTAAAAAATGGTAAAACACTAGGAAAAATATATAAATATACATCTATACCACTACATAAATAAAATAAAGAATATGAACCACATGACCATATCAGTTGACACAGAAAAGGCATTTGGAAATACATAACATCATTTTCTAACAAAAATACTCAATGAAATAAGAAAAGGAGGGACATTTTAAACACAATAAAATACATATATGAAATACAAACAGCCAGCAACTTACTTAACAGGAAAAAATGGAAAACATTTTCACTGGAATCAGGAACCAAAAAAGGATAAACCCTAACACCACTCCTCTTCAATATCATGTGGGAAGTGTTAGCCAGAACCAGTAGATAACAAAATGAAAGCAAGGGACTAAAATTGGACAAATGAGAGGTCAAAATCTACTCACAGGTGATATGATTGCAGCCACAGAAACCCCAAAGACTCCACAAGATTTTTGATGGAAATGATTGAAGGGTTTGTGAAAATAACAGGATATGAGATTAACAAGCAAAAAAAAAAAAGATTAACAAGCACAAATTGACTGTATTTCTGTACACCAGTGAAGAGAGCATCAGGAAAACAATACAGTTTACAGATGCAACAACAATAAAATAAATAGATAAAATACTTAGGAATATACCTATTCACAACAGATCCAAAAGACCCGTTCAAAGATAACTGTAGAACACGATGACAAGAAACCGAAAGAGAAGTACACAAATGGAAGACTCTTCCATTCTGGATGGATATACTATGAAAACGTTAATACTACATAAAATAATCTAAAAATACAATTCTGACTGAAACTGCAATTTTATTCTCTAAAGAAGTGGTAAATTTAATGATGAATTTCATATGGAGAATACAGACCTAGATTGAGTAAAGAACTTCTAGAAAGAATAAAGTAGGAGTCCTTGGAGTACCCAACCTTAAGAGGTATTACCCTGTCACAGTCAAAACAGCTCGGTCCTGGTACAATGGCAGATATATAGACCAATGAAACAGAATAGAAAACTTATAAATAAATTCATTCACCTATGTGCAACTGATCTTCAGCGAAGGGCCAAAAAACATTAAACCCTCAAAAAAAATGGTACTAGCAAAATTGGATATCCAACTAAAGAAGATTAAAAGAGGATGTAGCCATTGCCCTATGCACAAAAAAGTAACAGATTTATCAGAGACCTGGTGTAAATACAAGACCTACAAGGGTCATTAAAAACAAAATTGCACAAACTTACAGGCCTTAATGCTGGGCATAGAGACTGCTAAATATAATCAAGCCAGCACAAAGAGTAGAAGACAAAATAGATGGCTGGGACCTAGTCAAAGTGACAAATAGCAAGAGAATCCACAGACTTGGAGAAATTGATTTGCAATGACACAATGGATACGGGATGAATTACTGAAATAGAGAGACTTCTGAACTAAGTGAAAAACAAATGACCTGAGAGGGCTGGCATCGAGCAGAGCCGAGGGGTGGCAGCTGAGGAAGAGGGTGGCCAGGCATTTTGTTGCTGGGCTTATTGCTCACCTGAGTATTTCCAGTGGCTGTTGGACTAGCAATCACTTTGCTGGAATAGTCTCTAGAAACGGAGTTAAATGTTGGAGGGATCTTGTCAGGATAGCAACAGGATCACACACAGGAAGGGGCTCTGCAGAGAACAGCACAAAGGAACCAGAAAAGGAGATCATGTTCAGACCACAGGATATTCAACAGAAAGGTAAGTAGACACAAATTTGCTAACATTAGAGAGGGGCAAAGGTGAATAATTAGAATCCCCGTGGTCATCACCCCAGCATCTGGCAGCTTGCGGACAGAGTCCCGCGTCTGGGAATCTGGGAGCTAGCTGTAGGAAGGTGTGGCAGAGCAACAGGGTTGTAATTTAAGGGACCAGAGCGGGACCAGGGTGAATACAAGTTAAAATTGCTTTGGCTATCCGCCCAGACTAGAGTAGCCCCAGAGGATATCCCACAGCCTGGCGTCCCAATAAGAGACAACAAATATTCTTATAAATCATAGTTAACCAGGACTTCCCCATTGTGTAGGTAAATGTAATAGGGTAGAGCATATATATTACATATATATGAACTTTACTTTTTCTTTCCAATTTAATTTGTTCATTTTCTAGTCTGCTAATGCACCATCTACCCAGAAGTTAGCCCCCACAACAAAGACGCATCTGCTAGACAAAGCTTAAAGCCCAGACAAACATTTTTTCACTGCTCTCCTGAATGTTTCTCTAGTATAATTTTCCCTTTTATTGTTCTTAAAACTTGTGTCCCTTGTCTTTTCCTCTCTTTAATCTAAATATTTAAAATTTTACTCCATAACACTATTAACCTATCTTTTAGTTTCACTTATCTTCTCCACAAACCTTTCTTACCTTCACATCCTCATGAAACCAAAGGCTGACACTATTACTGTATTTTTAAAAAGTAATTCTTAATATTAAATATGAATGCCCTTCTTTCATCATCACAAATCAGGCATTTGAGGGACCTAGTCCCCCTTCCCTTAACCTATCAAATAACACCAGCCAATCCCTCCCATTTTTTAACCTTACTGCCTTTTAGTTTCTCCCCCCCAGTCACATCTCCTCTCCCATTTCAGATACTCTCCACACACCTAATCTGACACCCTTCCCCAGATACCTAATACAACCTGTCCCATCACCCCATCTAAGGCAAAACCTAATAGAATTAATCACTCCCAAATACTACCACCCACCTCACATCTCTAATAGCAACTCCACCATGTCAAGGAAGCAAGTGAAGATGTCAGTGCACAAAAAAGTGGAACAGAAATAAATAACTCAATACCAACCAGAGGGAATGTTGGAAATTGAACAGCCTATGAATTTACTGGGAAAAGAATTTAAAGGATTGATGATGGCACACAGGCAACAATCGAAGGCTGAGTCTGAGAGAAAAATTGAAAAAATAGATAAGCTAGTTATCCCACTAGAGAAACTCCAAGCATAAATACAAAAATCAAATACTAAAAAGGCAGAATTAAAGAACACTATAAAGGAATAGCCCAGGGCATAGGAACTGAATTGAAGAGATGGAAACCTGAATTCCTGAGCTGGAAGTAAAATCTAAGATTCTAACCTAAAAGAAAAAGAAATAACAAAGAATGCAAAAAAGACCAAGAAAAGCTTGAAAATAGTCTAAGAGTTCCTGCAAGAAATCTTTCCTCAACGTCTACAGGAGGAAAAGATAATTATTAAGGAAATCAAAAGAATATCAGTCAGGAAACATTCCAAAAGAAAAATTCCCGAGCATATTGTAGTCAAGATGTGTAACATCAATGAGAGGGAAAAAATCCTAAGTGCAGTCAGAGAAAAAAAGATCAATTATCAAAACAAACAAACAAACGGTCGGCAATTAGAATTCCTCAGCAGAAAATCTGCAGGCAAGAAGACCATGAAGTGACATATCTAGAGTACTGGGAGGAAAACGGTTTTTAACTTGAAATCCTGTATCCAGCAAAATGATTGATCAAATATGATGGTGATATAAAAGGATTCCAAGAAAAGAAGAAACTAAAAAATTTCACCATCGCTACAAAGAATACTCAATGTAGGACTATGGTTAAAAAAAAAACCCAACAGCAACAGCCGCAAACCTGAAAGCAACATATAAGAAATACCTCATACAACCAACACACACAAGCTAAGATGGAATCCTTCTCCCTGAGTACAAGCCTCACCACCGCAGTCACCCCTGCGGGTTGGAATTCACCACCCTCAAGCTCACCATGGACGATGACACCCTTTCTTGAGAAAAGACCAACTTGTGCATAAAAAAATGAGATAGGCATGCCTTTATGTATTAAGTTTTGTTTTCTTTTCTTCAGTTTTTGTTTTTTATTTTGGTGCTTGACTAAGGGTAACAGCCGGGGGAGAGCATTCCCCAGTTGTACAATGGGCGCCTAGAACTTCAATTGTACGTGATAACATTTTTCTTTCTTTAAAATAGTCATTCTGTGTGAAACAAGAAGACTCGCCCTTCTCCAAAGCCTGACCCACTTCACACTTCTCGAGACGGGGGTTCAGCCCTCATGCCCCTCCAGCCCCACACAAGGGACAAGAGCACTTATTTTGTGTAAATTGTGTAACCCAGGGTTTGGAGGGGTTTTTAAATCATTTTATTAGTGCCTCTTATAATTCTTATCACAATCCATCCGTTGGATGCAAAGTACTTTTGTAACTTTGTTGACACCATCATTGTCAAAATATTTTCTTTCCACTTAAGTCCTTGGTATTAACTCCCTATTTCTCTCCTCCCTCCCTGCTTCCCCCTCCCTGATGAACCCTTGATAATTTATACATTATTATTATGTTGTCATATCGAACATGGTCTGATATCTCCCTTCTTCCACTTCCCTATTGTCTCTACTAAGGGAGGAAGGTATATGTACATCCTTGTAATTGATACCCCTTTCTACTTGACCTTCCCACCATGTTCCTGGAATCGCCACTCTCACCAATGGTCCTGAAGGGATCATCTGTCGTAGATTCCCCATGTTTCTGATCCTGATCTTTACCAATGTACATCCGCTGGTCTAGTTGAATTTATTAGGTAGAATTGGGATCATGATGGGGTGGGGGGAGCATTAAAGAACTAGAGGAAAGTTGCATGTGTCATTGTTGCTACATTGTACTCTGACTGATTCATCTCCTCCCTGTGACCCTTATGCAAAAGGATGTTCCTTTACCAACATATGCGCTTTGGGTCCTCAATCAGACTCAACTAGAGGGACACTCCTGGAAGTTAAAGAACAGGCCTTGATAGGGGCTGAGCCCCAGTGGCATAGTGGTTGAGTGTGGGACTGCAGCCCACTGGCTCGGCGGTTCAAATCCAGCAGCAGCTCTCCAGGAGCGAGGCTGGGCCTCCCACTCCCACAAGAGGGCAGTGATTGCCCCCCCCCAAAAAAAAGAACAGGCCTTGAACTATTTACATGTTTTTCTTTTGTTATTATTATTATTATTTCACTTATTTATATATTTGTTAAGGATATTGGTTTTTTTGTTGTTATCGTTTTGATTTCTTTTGCCGATTCTTCTTGGGATGTCTTGCTTTTTTTATACATATTGTTATCTTTGCAAATCTATCCAGATAAGATAGGCTGGATGAAAAATTTGGAGGAGAAAACAATGGGGCTTATGGTTTCAGGGGAGATAAAGGAAATAGAGGAAAGAACTGGGAGGTATAGGGCACTTATAGCTGCCTAAATACAGGCATGTACATAAGTGAATATATCTACATATGATATATATAGGTTTACTATTAAAGCAGCAGGGTTACTATTAAGGACATTGGACCTCCACTCAAGTGCTTCCTCAATGCAAGAATAATCTGTTCTATTAAATTGGCATTCCATGATGCTCACCTTCCAGACACTATCAATCACTGAAGACAAATGTGTGCATAAGCAAAAGTGGTGAAGAAAACTGATATTGCCCAGTTATCAAAAGATATAGCATCTGGGGTCTTAAAGGCTTGAAAGGAAACAAGTGGCCATCTAGCACAGAAGTAACAAGTCACACAAGGATGAAGCACACCAGCCTGTGCGACCATGAGGTTTCAAAGGGAGTGGGTATCAGGCATCAAAGAACTAAAAATTATATCATTGAGTGCTCACCTTCCTGATATGATTGCTGAAGAAAAATGTGTGCATAAGAAAATGTAGTGAGGAAATCTGATGTCCCCAGATATCAAAAGATATAGGACCCGGGGTCTTAAAGGCTTGAAGGTAAATAAGCTGCCATCTAGCTCAGAAGCAACAAAGCCCACGTGGAAGAAGTACACTAGCCTGTGTGACTATGAGATGTTGAAGGGATCAGGTAGCAGGTTTGCTTATTTTTTAAAAGAATTCTTCTTCCATAATACTGTTTTTTTTTAAATTTCCTTTTGAATGGTCATTCACGGGGTATCCTCCTCTTTTATTGTCCCCTCAAATTTTCGAAGGATCTTAAGGCTTTGGGGTCCCCTTTGGCTAGTTGCGATGGGGAAGAGTCAGGGCTTTACATCCACACTGACTTGAGCAGTCCAATATAAGTGCATGCCTTAAAAAAAAAACCAGAAAGAAACACACAGAACACCCCCAATGCAAAGAGACGACACAAGAATAGCACAGAAACTAACCACAACACAATACAAACACAACTCACACATATGAAAAGCAAAAGGGCAGGAACAAATACATACATATCAATAATTTCACCAAATGTTAATGCACTAAATGCACCGTGAAAGAGAGAGTGTAGCAGAATGGACAACAGAACCTATTGATATGCTGCATACAAGAAACATGCTTCACAAACGAAGGTAAAAACCAGACAGACCGAGCAAAGAGCAACCAAAAGGGAGCAGAGGGCCTTCAAGGCCAGCATATAATGTGAGATAGGAACATATTTCTGAGGAGAAAGTCTTCAAGACCAATTACATAATAAGAGGTAAGAACATATACTACACATCAATGGAGGGACCGATAGCTCCAGAACCTATAACTATAATAAACATCTTATTATGTTTGTTTTGGTCCCAATGAAAAGTTCTCAAAATGTCAGTAAAACCCTCACAATATTGAAAAGGTTAATAGACACATCAATAATAACATGATATTTTAATATAGCACTCTCAAGGATAAAGAGAACATTAAGAAAAAACCCGACAAAGACACAAAAAAGCTCAAAAATACAATCACTAAAAATGATATTGGATACATATACAGAATGTGCAGTTGGATACATATACAGAATGTGTAATCCAAGAAAACAACAGTATACATTCTTCTCCAACACACCTGGAACATTGTCAAGAATAGACCACATACTCAACCACAAGACTCAAAAATCAATCTTCTCAGATCATAAAGACACAAAATTAGAAATCCACAATAAAACAGGCATAAAGTCAAAAATTACCTGGTAATAATCAAGTAAAGAAGGAAATTGAAATATTTCTTGAGACAATATGATAACACAACATAGCAAGAGATGTAATCAGATACAGATACAGAGAGAGTGGTAATCAGAAGAGCTAGCAACACAAACACACAAAAAAGGGAGATGTTTAAAACAGAGACCCTAGCAGAGCACCTCCAAGAACTGGAATGAAGACAACACCATCCATCCAGTAAAGAAAGGAAAGAAATCCTAAGGATCAAAACAGAAATGAACAACATGGAATTTTTTTAAAGTAAAAATTAAATAGGACAAGAAGCCAGATCTTTGAAGGGTTTAATAAAATGGAATACTGGCAAACTTAACAAAAAGGGGAAAAAAAAGAAAAAATGCAAATACCCAGAATCAGAGATGAAAACAGTGATGTTTCAACAGATCCAATTAAAATCAAAAGGATAATATCACACAACTATGAAAAGCTGTACTCAAACAAATTTGTTAATCTAGAAGAAATAGAGAAACACATCACCATCTTAAATTAATGGAGACAGATATTGACAAACCCAAGAGATCCCTAACTAAAGAAGAAATAGAGCACATCATTAAGAAACTACCACTCAAGGACCAGGCAGTTTCACAGGGGAAATCTACAAAATATTCAAAGACGTTATGATACCAACACCACACAAACACTTCCAGACACAAGCTCCCAAATTCACTCTATGAATCCAACACAACACTGATATTCAAATCAGGCAAAGACCCCCCAAACATGGAAAATTATATATGATTATCCCTCATGAACAAAGATGCTAAAATTCTCAACAAAATCCTCGCCAAAAGAATTCAGCAGCATATCAAAAAATAATTCACAACAACCAAGTGGGATTCTTTCCACATAGGCAGGGATGGTTCAATATTCAAAAGACAACAAATGTGATCCACCACATAAATGAGGCAAGAAACAAAAACCACATGATCATCCCAACAGATGGAGAAAAGGTATTTGACAATAATCAACTCCCATTTCTGTTGAAAATACTCAACAAAATACTAGGAAGATTTCTCAACATTAAAAAGGTCATATATGAGGAAACCATAGCCAACATCATGCACATTGGGGAAGGGCTAGAAATATTTCCTCTGAAAATAGGGATCAGGCAAGGATGAACCCTTTGCAACTCTTTTTCAATGTCTTCCCAGGATTGTGAGCTAGAGCCATCAGACAACAAAAAGAATTCAAGGGAATACAAAATGGCAAAGAAGTGAAACGCTTGTTATTTGCTGATGGGATGATCTTATATGTAGAAAACCCAAAAGTCTCTGCCCAAACCCTGCTGAAAACAATCAAGGAATTCAGCAAGTAACAAGTTAACAAGGTAGCAAGGTAACAAGAATACAAATTTAACAACCAGAAGTTGTTTGGATTCCTGTATGCCAGTGAAGACAGCTACAAAAAGGACTTTAAGAAGTCAACAACATTTACAATAGTCACACAAAAGATGAAATGATTAGGAATAAACTTAACTAGAGGAATGAATGAAGTATACAAAGAAAACTGCAGAATATAACTACAAGAAACTAGAAAATACCTACATAACTGGAATAATATCCCATGCTCATGAATGGACAGACATAATATTGTGAAAATGACACTAATTAAAACAATGTATAGATGCAATGCAATACCAATTCAAATTCCCAGTAAAATCTACAAAGAAATGGAAAAACTAGTCACCAATTTCACATGAGCAGACAAAAGACCCAGGATAAGCCAATAACTTCTTAAAAGGAAGAACCAAGTAGGAGGTCTAGCAATGCCTGACCTAATAAAGCTACTACATAGCCACAGTAGTCAAAACTGGTTCTGGTACAGTAAGAGATACATAGAACAATGAACCATAACAGAAAATGCAGACAGGAATGTATATCAGCTTACAGCCATCTAATCTTTGAAGAAGGACTTAGAAAGATCCATTGGGAGAAAGACATCCTCTTCAACAAACAGTGTTGGACAAACTGGATCTCCATGTGTAGAAGAATGAAACAAGATCCACACTTTTCCCCATGAGCAAAAAATGAACTCAAGATGGCTTAAGAACCTGAATGTAAACGTCAAAGCTATTGATGAGAAGGCTGGAACAAACTTTAAGGCTCTTTTGCAGGGCATTTATAAACTACCAAATACAATGGAAGAAGCACACACAACAGAAGACAAGAGAGATGACTGAGACATGCTGAAATTTTGTCACTTATGTACTTCAAAGAACTTCATCAGGAGAGTGAAATGAGAGCCCACAGATTGGGGCGTGGAGGGCGATATTATCAACAATACCTCAGGCAAAAGGCTAATTGTCAAAATTTATATAAATCTACAACAGCTCAATAAAAATAAGAGGTTAAATTAAAAATGGGGAAAAGATATGAACAGACTGTTTACCAAAGATGAAGTACAAATGGCTAACACACCCATGAAAAAAGGCTCACAATCAATAGCCATCAGGTAGATGCAAATTAAAACCTTCATGAGACACTACTTTACATCCAAGCTGCTAGCTCAAATTATATATATATATATATATATATATATGAAGCAACAAAGGTTGGAGAGGATGTGGAGAGGCTGAAACTTGAATGCACTGTTGTTGGACTTTTAAATACATAACACCACAATGGAAAATTGTATGGCAAAACTTAAATCAACTGGGAATTGGAATCTCATATGATCCAGTAATACCTCTAGTAGGTATATATACTGAGGAAATAAGAGACACAAGTAGAGGTATGCTCTCCCACATTCATAGCAGCACAGTTCACAATAGTAAGAAACTGGAAGCAGCCCAATGCCCAACCCTGGAAAAATGGATAAAGAAAGGATGGTACTGGGCTGAGCATAGTGGTTGTGTGCGGGACTGTGGCCCACAGGGTGGGTGGTTCAAATCCAGCAGCAGCTCACCAGGAACAAGACTGGGGGCCTCTTACTCCCACCAGAGGGCAGTCATGCCTCCCAAAAGAAAAGAAACAATGGTATAATACGCACAGGGGAATAGTGTGCAGCCCTAAAAAACATGAAGAAGACACAAAACACCACGTGACATGGGAGGACCATTATGCTGGGTGAAGTCAATCACACAGGACAAGAATTTTATGAGTCTACTACTATAAGGAGAAACACCAATTAAACAAATCTTAGAGATCGATTCCTGAACACAGGGCAGAAGGATACCTGCTGGTCATGAACCATACACCACCTCCCTATTATGTGCCTCACAATAGCTGTCTTGAAGGAAGAGACCCCACATTGTCTGGGGCCACCTCCTTCAAGAAGGGGGAGATGAGAGGAGACTATCTACTAGAGGTTACACAACATTAAGACAAAACTGGGTCAAAACAATAGACCAACCACAGGAATAGAAGGAGAACATTGACAGAAAATCAAGCCAAGACTAGGGGAGAGAAGCATCTACAATTTTGGTGGGAGACACTGAGCTGTCGGTGAGTATGGTGGGTAATTTTGGGAAAAGCAGCTGGCTGCACATCAGGGAGGAATACTAAACAAGGATTGTAGAGAACCTAGAGGGGAAAATGGTCCAGATTTTATGTTCTTAGGTAGACACACTGAACACCTTTCTAACCAACCGTCTGTGAAAAATGCCATGGACTAAACACCATGATGAACATGGGTAGCATGGCGTAACCCAGAGGATTACCACAAAGACTTAAAAACAGATTCCAGACAGAATGAACAGAGCCCTCTCTCAGAGCTGCCTACACCTTTAGACTGAGGACTGAGACACTTGGGTAGGAGAGGAAACAGAGTGGCCATCCTGCCGCTGTGGAAGTAGCAATGGTTGAACACTGGGAGGAACCCCTACTTTGGTGTGCCCAATGGGAAGGGGGCAGGAATAACCAAATATTTAGTACCTCGATGCCCTCCTTGCAGTGACATGACAGGTCAGGCTGGGATTTGAACTTGGAAGAATTGACACTGACCTCCCATGCTTAGGGTAAACAGTGCAATCTAATGAGAGATTGAATTGTGTGGGTTGTGGTTCATGGAGGAACAGTACTTACATAGACTCCTCGTACTTACAGTCTCAAGAGTCATGTGTCATTAGGAAAATTGATGGTATTACAAGTGCAGTCACCTTGTACCCAGGGGGATGATTGACAAGACTTTACCATTCCTATGCGTTTGTGTTTTTTTGCCTTTAATTGCTTATTTTTGTTTGTTTCTCTTTTCTCGTCTGCTAGTTGGTTTGTTGTTGTTGTTGTTGTAGTTGGTCTTAAAGGGTGTTGACTTGCCCTAATACAACTGACGCATAGTTATGCATATCCCCGGAGCAAGCAGATGGATTCGGACCCCCACTGAATGCCTGTCCCAATCCAAGAAGAGCTAGTTCTAATAACATGGTCTTATTCAATACTCACCAGCATCAAATAATCACTGAAGATAAGGTGCTCTAGCAAAGTGTGGTGGAGAAAGCTGATTGTGCCAGGCATCCAATCAGAATAGAGTCTGGGGTCTGACAGGCTTATTCAAACAAGCCGCCATCTAAGTGAGGAGTCAGTACAGTCCACACAGAAGAAGCACACCAGCTTGTGTGATCCAAAGATGACAATAACATTCTAATATGATGAAGGGAAAAGTATACGAGCTCAAATTGTGCATGCCCAATTGGTGGAACGCTGTGAAGAACAGTGAGATCTCAAACGCATCTGCAAAGAATCCAGTCAGATTAAGCTGGTGGCAGATCCCCTCCAGCCACAGGCAAAGTCTGGGCCAGCCTTACTATGAAACACAGGTTATTGCATTTCTGATTATGGTGCATCTCATTGGATCCTTGGTCAGTTGGCCTCCCTCTAAATCCAACCTGAATTTACACTAGGAGTAAGGATCTCTTACTTGTTCCTTGGCAAAATCTTCTTCCCTGAATTTTTACGTATTGATCTTACTCATTGTTTGGACTTTTTCTTCATATTGCTCTCATTTTAACCTTGCCATTTATTTTGTTTCTATTCTTTATTGTTTCTGTTGGGTTTACCAGCTTGTGAATCATAGAAGGATGGGATTCATAGAGGCAACAACTGATGTAAGGGTTTATAGGGGATTTCGGGAGTAAACAGTGAAGGTGGGAGGGATGGGACTTCTAGAACTGAAGATGATTACACAACTCATTTTAAAGATAATTTAACAATTTGAAGAAAAAAGAAAATGTTCTAAACTTAATTGTGGTAATGATTGCACAATTCTTTGTGATATGATTGCACTATGAAATGTGAGATATATGGATTAAGTGCTACTGAAACTATTTTTAAGTGAACTAGCTTAAAGGTGGTCAAATGCCATGAAGAGTTAATTTAAAAAAGACTCAAAAGACTAACAAACACATGAAAAACTGCTGGCAATCACTAGGTATCTAGGAAACGCAAATCAAAACAATGATGATGCACCCACGGCAATATCCCAATTCAGAAAAACAGAGAACAAGAAATGCTACACAGGCTTCAGAAAGATTGGAATGGTTATTGGTGGCCTTTTAAACATGTACGGTCATTGTGAAAATTGTATGATGCTACCCAGAACAACTTGGAACAGAAACCTCACATGACCCAGCAACATCTCTGCTGTGTATAAACCACAAGACACAAAATAAATAGATATGTACTCTTCTATGTTCATTACAGCACAGTTCACAATAGGAAGAAGCTAGAAACTACCCAAGTGCCTATTAGTAGAAGATTCAAGAAAGAAGCTCTGGTATGTACAACGGTAAAATTCATTCCTAAAAATAGTGCTGAATTCATGAAGCACCCCATGATACGGGTTCATATAGAAACCATTATGCTAAGCTTAATTAGTCAATCATGAAAGGACAAAGATAATAAGAGACTATTCCTATAATGAGAACAAACACTAAAGCAAAGACAAGTATGCATTCTTATGTCATGTCATCTTCTAATCCAGTCTCCTAAGCAATGAGGTGCTTCAAGTTTATAAACCCTCTATCATTCCCTTATTTGTGCATCTTAAAACTCCTGTGACAGAGGAAGTCTTCCTTCAGGTGATGTCGGTTTCTCATGTTGAAGGAGGAGAAGACCAATTACTCTAAACCGACAGTCACTTCAACAAAGGTGCCCTATGAACCTTACTAGAAATTCAAGTATGGATGTAGGGGTGGGGGCAGGACAGTGGGTGCAAGTTTATCTTAGATAATGTTATTTCACTTATGTTGATGAGTACACTAGGGGGGGGGCACCCTGCCTTCAGAAAAAGTGCTTAATATTACTTAATGTAGACCTGTAATGAAATAATAGTATCTATATTATGTTTCTAACTGGGCACTTTTGACCTGTTTCTATCCAGTCTTTGGTGACCCAGGCCACTGGCTATAAACAACTAGGATATTAGTTATCCTTCTAAGGTGCATAAAATCATTAAAAGCCCACACTTGAAGGATCTGAGTTGGAAACCCCATTAAACCAACTAGCTTGTACGTTAAACCCACCTGAAGCAGATAAAAGGAACTAAACTACTCCCTTGGACTAAATGCTGAAAGGATCTGATGTAAGAAGAAGCAGGTGACTTTTATCTTAAAGTAAAAGATTTGTAAGTCATTGATTGACCTTTGGTTCAAATCTCTTGCATTGAGTGTGCACATTAAATGGAAATTTAAGACTATCATATATTTGCTACTTCCATAGTCTTTGTTATTTTATGCCATGTCTCTGTCCAGCAGTTGTAGTTCAACCTTCGTGAATGACAGTCACTGAAAATCTTGCCCTACCTCCAAACCTCCTGTGTGTATAAAGTGTCTAGTCAGTTAAGTTTTTAATCTGCACAGGTCATCAATCCAGAAAACTGTCCTATACATGAATAGCTTCCTTTCCTACTGTATATTTAAATTATATACCATTGACTAATTTGGCAATACTATCAATAGAACGATCATATGCCTCATGGAGATGATATATAATACCTAATAAAACAAAGATGATGTCTCTAAAGAGGACCAGGAACATATATAAGCCATGAGAATAGAATAGAATTTGAGTCTATATATAATAGTAGCCATAATCTAAGAAAACTTATTTCTTATGGTTTGACTGCATTCAATATTTACCAAGAATGACGAGATCACCAAGGATATGGAAACTGTAGTAGTTTGTTGACGATATCAGATGGTGTGCAATGATATGAAAAAATAGGGTCTGAGGTCTAAAAGACTTGTCTTAAAACAAGCAGTCATCTAAGTGAGATGCCAATTAAATCTACATAGAAGCACACCAGTTTGCGTAAACTAGGGATTGTGTAATAAAATTCCAAACTGGAGGATGGCACTCAATCACAGCTAAATTCTGAGCACCCAGTTTGCAGAAAGCTATGGACGACAGTTAAAGCCTCAAATCCATTTTCATGCCCCGCCCCCCCAAAAATTAAACCACTGGAGAATCCCTTACAACCATTAATCAAGGACATAAATAGCCTGGCTACTAGAATGCATTGGAAAATAGATTATTGCACATGTGGTTAGGTTAACATTTAACATCTACTCATGTTTTCTCCCATTTGACTCTTCTCCCATTTATTCTAGTTTTTATTATTTTCCGCTTCTTCTTTCATTGAAGTTACAGTTTGTTTTTCCTCTTAATTTTATTGCTACTATTGTTTGTTTTGTATGTTTTTCTTTATATTAAATCCTGATTAGTAAATCTATTGAGATAGTAGTTGGATTGATGGTTTATTAGTGTTATGGCAGGGGAGTTGTGAGGGAGAAATGGAGACTTAATAATAATGAGTTGGGATTAATAATCACAATTGTGAAAATTGCACAAATCTTTTAAATATGTTCAATCAATTGAATTTTATGATTGGGAATTACGTCACTAAAACTTTTAAACTTTAAAAACTAAAAAAAAAAAAGATAAAATTAAGTTTTCTTGTTTAAAACATGTGTTTCACCTTTGCTCTTGGATGGTCAAATGACCTCATATTAACCCCTTAACTTCAAAGACAGTTCCTTTATGATCACTAGGACTCAGAATCAACTTGATAGCCAAAAGTGAATAACAACAACTCCTAGGACTTTATTTTAACTTATAGTATATTTTTTGATAAAAAGTCTTTTTACTCTCAACATCCTTCACTTGTACTTTATATTTTAGTTTAGTGATTATGCATTTCAGTTTACTTATTTAAATATAATTGGCCAGCTTTTTTACACAAAATAATTGATAACATAAATCATTTAAGCTTATCTCTGTATGACATAATTTTCACATATAAAAAGATATGCTACCATGTATGATACTAAATAATAATAACAACATATAATTGATTAAGGACTCATGAGGGTGGGAGTGGGGAAGGGATTGGAAAAAAGAGGAGCTTATACCAAGGGCTCAAGTAGAAAGAATATGTTTTGGAAATGATGATGGCAATGTATTGACAAATGTGCTTCATACAATGGATTTATGGAATGTTATCAGAGCTGTAGGAGCCTCCAGTAAAATGTTTTTGAAGCTGCAGATCATCAACAATGCAGCAAACAACACTGAAATGTAATGACAGTTTGGAGAGCAAGAATTCAACCAACTAGTACCAAGAACATCTGCCTTCCTGTGCTCATCTCTCAGTAGTTTAGTCACCATGAGAAATCTTGTGACAGACTTTATCCCAGCCTTGTATGCTAATGTCACCTCCAGGATTCAGTAGTAGGTGATCATTTTTTCACCATTTTTTTCAATCAAGTACAATAGTAACATTGGGTAAGTTTTTTCAATCATAATTTTCATATTATGAAATTTTCACTGGAGATAGCTAGTAAACAGCTTCTCTATGCCAGAGAAGCTATTATCCACTGGTAATAAATAATACCTCAGTGGTGGAAAACATAATTGCTATCTCTTCCCTAGTAAAGCTTAAATTCTAGAAAGAACCACTTAAAATGGCCAGTAAATTAAAATACAATGCAATAGATGATATGATGATTGTAGACACCAGATTCTATGGGGCAGAAAAGGAGGCCTTTAACTTAGACTGATGGGGATAATAAAGAAGCACCTTACTGACCACGGTGATGTTGAGTTTCAATTAATCTAGGAATGGAGGATAGATATAGCCAGAGGCATAGGGCAACCAAGCTCCACAAATGAGAGAGGGACAATATTCCGTGAAGATTGTGTGATATTGCTTTTCCTTAAAAATGACATGATCTAAAGAGTCATTGAGAGATATTCGAAAGATTTGGGACATAGGCTAACATTGGTCTACCTTATAAGCACTAGCTTATATAGTGGTAAGGTCTTAGGCACGTTTCGTAACACTTCAGGATCCTTTTAAGAAAATATATATATAATCATCTTTTATACTTTCCATTCAAACTATGAATATAAGGTGAGATCATAAATATGAGATAAACTCCTATTAAGAAATTAACTACCAAATGTCTAAGAATCAGGAGCAGAAAGTAGACCCCAATTCTTCAGGAACTGATGCTACCAAACAAGGAAGCAGAAAGGAGGATCCCACAATCCTTCCCTGGTTCCAGATGACCTGCTTCCTGTTTCCATGATGCAATTCCTCATTTACTTGAACTCCAGTTAACTCCCTCTGCAAAGCCACTTCCCTCTGTTGTTGTTGTGTTCAATCAAGTTGGTCTGACTCATAGCTGCTTATGTACAATAGAATTAAATACAACCTGGTCCTGTGCCATCCTGTGCCAATGATTTCTATGCTTGAGCGAATTGTTGCATGTACATAGTCAGTAGTTAAATGCCATTGCAGATCGATTAGACTTTCTCCTCTAATGAAGTCTCAGAAACACAAAAAATGTACAGTTTACCCTGTCCTAAAGGGTGACTCTGTGATGGAGTCCCCTGGATGTCCATGAGTTTGGATTTTGTTTGAACTGTGCTCAAGATCCACCATGCCTGCTTTTGTGTTTTATAACTTGAAAGCAGAAAGTGTGATTGCTTTTAGAGGAGAGAGAGAGTTACAAAGTGGTTGTAAGGATATTCTCTGTAAACAGAATATCTAGATTTAAATCTTGGGTTCATTTCTTGCTAAAAAGTGAACTGAAATAAATGATTTAATCTCACCTTGAAACTATGTCTTCACACACAAAGTGAGGTAAGAATAGTATCTACTTCACAGAGTTCTTTAGTTGATTAAATGAGGTAACTTATATCAAGCTGTCAGCACAAAACCTAGTACATAATAAATGCTCAATAAATGTTGGCATCCTCTGATCCACAATCACATATGTACATGATACAGGAGCAGACAGTGTTTTCTTTTGTTTTGCCAGTGATCCACTCCATAGTAGTTAGAATAGCAACATTATTAATATGAATGATTTACTCAAATGAACTGCAAATAATGATACTTCATATAAGTTCATTTTAATAAAATTACTCCCAAAAAGGCATGCTGGAAAACAAACACAGAAATTAATGAGATGAAGGATATGTTTAAATATTCAACAACAAACATTATTTTAATGGATAATTTCTGTCTGTGGATTATTATGGCTGGAGCCCAGCAAATTCTTAGCCTATTATAGAGGGAGATATTATTATAAAGATAAAACTTCAAGGAGCTAAAGTAGTCTTAAAAAAAAGAAAAAGGAAGAACCTTTATTGTTTTCCCTTTATATTTTAATAGCAAACAAAATAGTACTGATAGAACTGAATCTTTTAATCAAATCTTCATGTATCATTCAACTATCATCCCTCTGGATAAATGTCACAGCAGAGGTGGATTTTGATAGTCTGCCATCACCTGTGTTGAAATAGACTGGTGTTTAATTTTTCCCTGTGAACAAAGGTCTATATATTTGGAAACAACCATCTGGTTTGCTGAATCATTGACTTCCACCTGATTATCTGATAGAGCCATGGAAGGGGTTCTATTCCTTCATGACCGTCTGCCATGGGAAGGTGCAAAAGAAACAGCGACACACTGCATAAAGCTAGTCTGGATATTCAGTATTTCTTTTCTCTTTTTCCCCCCAGTATTTCATCTTTAAGAAAATCTACTCGTTGTATGTCTGTGCAGTCATTGGTCAATAATTCCTTCTCCTGCACACCTGAATCCTAAATTTCTCCACAAAGTGGTGAACCAGGTCATACATCCACCAGTTTTGCAGGAAACTCTCATTTGCTCAGAAGTTTTGACATTCCTTTTTAGTTCTGTAACTTCTATCATTTAAAAGGGAAGGTTTTTCATTTTGATTTCTTTGTGATTAGCTAGATTGTATTATCCTTTCTAATATTTTTTGTTCATTCATGCTTGCTTTCCTGTCCATATAAATTCCTCATTTTTATTTTAGGTTGTTTCTTTTCTTTTACTTGTTTGATAACTTATTTGATTTCTTACATACTCATGTAAAAATCATTTCTTGGCCAGTGTATTTTCCCTCTACAGTGTGTAATTATCCTTTTAAAAATAATTTTGCTGGCATATTTTACTAGTCTAATATACCCCTCCATCCCTGTGTTAGTCTGGGTAGACTAGAGGAACAAATTTCAAAGACACGCATATAGCTATAAGGAAAAGGTTTATATATAAGAGAAATAGGACATTAAGAAGGCATCCCAATCCAGTCCAGTACAAAGTCATAAGTCTGTTATTAACCCATATGCCTGAAATCAGTCTATAAAGTCTCCTGGCTCACAAAGTCACAGGTCAATGAGTGCAGAATCCCGGCAGGGGTCTCCACATGGGTCCTTGCTTCCAGGGCTCAGGGTCCATCAACAGCAGAAGCAACTCATCGCTGGCAGAGGTCTCCATGTGGCCGCCCCAGCTTCAGAGTTCTGGCTCAATCAGAGCAAAGTTGTGTGGTCTCTCTGCAAGCTCCTCCAGCTTCTCAGATGCTGCCATCTTGTCTGTGATTAATCATCTCTGAAACTAACTTCCAACAACTGGGGAAGATAGTTTCTCATCTTCATGAGGGAAATATCACGAGATTTCCCAGAAGTCTCAGGAGAAAGCCATGCCCACATAGAGGCCTCATCTGCTACTCAAAGACTATCTCCAGATTAACAGGTTAGACTACACTCCTACATCTCAATCATAAAATTAACATAAGCACATGACTGCCACAATCCCTATACGATTCTCTTTGTTCAATCCCATTGGGTGGGGCTATATAGCCCCCAATGCTGCCAACTCCTCCTGCCCATACTCCTCTCCCCCTTCTCACACCCCATACCCTCTGGGAACCCTTACTCCTCTCACTGTCTCTGAGGAATCATTGATCTTGACTTCTAAGAACAAAGCAATCTTAAAATGTACAAATGTGCACATACAAATCTAATATGACAAATGAGGTACATCATGTAAGGACCATACTAGTCAGGGGAGGAAATCTTAAAGAATTAGAAGATAGCTAAGTGGGTCATCAGTGCCCCAGGGCACCATGGCCTTCGCCTCCATTCTGTGAAACTCTTTGATGAGGGACTTGTCCAATTGTCTTGCAGGTGGACTTTGGGTACCCCCTTCATCTCAATCTGGTTGAATGCATTTTGAACTGATAAACACCAAAAAATAAAAAAAAATAATAGCAATAAAAGAAAGATCAAACAAACAAACATACCACTAGCCAACCAGTTTAACAGGGATTGTGACATAAAGCCGAATTCTGTCCAAAAGGTGAGCTTTCCATAACCCACATTGCTATTCCCGCAGTCAGGGATGTGGCAATCTTGTTACCTTCCCACCACACACAAATACACACACATACACACACACACACCTCATTTATATGGCTTAGACTTTCAGTTTGGCTCCAACCAGTTCAGGTGACATGACAAATGCTACCCCCCGCCCCACCCCAAGTGAGAAGTCTATACTCAGTGTTCCTTAGAGACTTCCTGGCTTCACTGCCATCACTTGGTCTGTCATGCTCCCCTCTTGGTTCGTCCCATGTGCGAGTGTCAGACTGATCATTTTTCCTGAACTGTATCTCCAGGGCTGTCCTCTGCAACACTGTCATCTAGGGCGAAGCCATCGCGTTTCCATTTGAGGCCAGCCCTGTAGTCATTTTTGGGAATGAGCTGCACCACTCAGGCTCCCTTCCTTCAAGGATTGGCACGTCAGAATGAGGTCTGCCCTTGCTCTCCCTTTACTGTGGAGATACAAACAGCACACCTGGGTTGATTAGTACCCTGACCCCACACTGCCTTCATTTTTCTTCCCGCATCCCTCTGTGGATCTTAAAGCCATATGAGGGGGATGGAGGGTGGAGAAGATGCCTTTAAGCCCAGGTGATATCTGTATCTTTTATTGACATAAGAATCATTGGGTTTGGTCGGGTTATTGACAAAATATCTGCCTCTCAACCCTGGGATTATTCCATTATGTCATATACCAGTGTTTCTTAATCCATTTGTTTATTGATGAAAATTTAAGCTATTTCCAATTTTTTTTTTGCAACTGTGAACTGCACAGCAATGAACACTCGGATGGGAGGGGGGCACAGATATCTTATCATAGTCTGTTTCTTATTTCTTCTAGCTATATACCCAGCAGTGGGATTGCTGGGTTCTATACTAACTCAATTTCTATTACCATATGTGTCGCCAAATCACTCTCCACAGTGACTGTGCATACCCATAAGAACCCCCAGCAGTGAATGAGAGTTCCTATCTCACCACACCCCCTCTAACATTTATCGCTCTTTTTTTTTAAATTGGGCTATGCTTTTGGATGTTATGTAATATCTCATAGTTGTTTTGATTTGTATTTCCCAGATGGCTAATGATTTGGTATATTTTCTCAGGTGTTTATTGGCCACTCAGATTTCCTTCTTTGTGTATTATCTGTCCAAATCTTTTTCCCACCTCCTCAGAGGGCTATATATTTTTTTCCTGTTGTAACCATGCAAAATTCTGTGTAGTTTAGCAATAAGCCCTTAGTCTGATATGTCATTATTAAATGTCTATTCCCAGTCTGTGGTGTCACTTATTACTCTCTTGATGAGGTTTTTTTCAATGTACATATATATATTTTTATCTTTACAATGTCCCACTCATCAATTTTATCCTCCTCTGGGGTGTATCCCATGTCTTTCCTGTGCTAAGCTTCTAATCTTTGTCCCAATTTCCTCATTGATGGTACTAATGATGTTGCATTTTCTCATGAGATCTGTGATCCATATTGAATTTGTTCTTGGGGGGGGGTAAGGGTATTGTTTAATTCTTCTGCAGACTGATAACTAGTTTTTCCAGCAGGATTTATTGATAAAGGCATCTACTTTTCACTTGATATTTTGGGGGCTTTCTCAAAGATCAGTTTTTCCATATATTACTATTTTTATTTCTGGATTTCCTGCTCTCATCCATTGGTCCAAGTACACCAGTACCATGCTGTCTGGTAAGGCAGACCCACCCACTATGTTCTTCTTGAGTGTTTCTTTGCCAATCCTGGACTTCTTCTCTATCCATATGAAGTTGGTAGCTATTTTTTCCTTTTCCTTAAAAAAATGAAGTTGGAATTTGAATTGTGATTGCATTGCATTTATACAGTATTTTGGACAGGATTGACATCTTTACAATATCAAGTCTTCTAATCCGTAAGCATGAAACAGTCTTCCACTTTTGAAAATCTCTTTTTGTTTCCTGTAATAATATTCTATTTTTTTTCTTATAGAGATATTTTTGGGCTTTTTGTTTCTTATGTTTCTCTCTAGATATTTTAATTTATACTTGGCTATTGTGGAGGGTCCTACCTTCTTGTTCTCTTTTTCTGTAATCCAATCAGTGGTATATAGAAAACTGACTTCTGAATGTTAACCTTATATGCTGCCACTCTCCCATATCCCTTTGTTTCCAGGAAACCTACTGTGGAGTCTTTGGAGTTCTCAATATATAAAACCATGTCATCTGCACATAATGATAATCTCACTTCTTCTTTCTCCAAACATATACCTTTAATATTCTTCTATTGCTTTATATTATTAGCTAGCACATCCAAGAAGATATTGAATCCAAGTGGGGTCAAGGTCATCTTTGTTGGAATCCATTATTTAGTGGAATTCACTCTTTTTAATACACTTCTGTATTCTATTGGTGAGGATTTTTTGCATCTATGTTTATTACAGGTATCAGCTTGTAATTCTCCATTTTTTTTTAGGCATCACTGCCCTGGTGGAGGGAGTAGGAGGCCCAGCCTTTGCTCCTGTGAGCGGGAATTGAACCTCCATCCCAGTAGGTGTAATTCTCCATTCTTGTGGAATTTTTGTCTAGCTTTGGCATCAGTGTTTTACCAGCTTCATAGACTGTTTGTGAATTTGCCACCTTCTTATATGTTCTGGAACAGTTACTGTAGGGTTGGTCTCCGCTCTTTCCTTAATGCTTGGTAGAATTCTTCTGTGAAGTCATCTGGACTGGGGATTTTTTAGTTCAGAGTTCTTAAATAACCTTATCTATTTCTTTTAATGTTATGAATCTATTCAAGTTCTTGACATTCATATGAGATAAAATAGGGAGGTTTTGATTTTCTAAGTCTTTGTTCATGTCCTCATGTCATGTTATTGAACTTGTTGGAGCAGTCTCATGCAAATACTGTGCAATTTGCCTTTTGACTGCACTGGAGTTTGTTGTAATGTCTTGTTTCCCCCTCTTCCTGGATATTGATGTCTGCTCCTTCCTATCTTTTGAGAGGTGTCCTAGAAGTACCCGGGTACTCTGGATGTGTACAAGTTACCTATTTGGCTGTTAATTGCAAGGTCAGGAGTTTGAAACCCAAAACCCTCCATGAGAAGAATACAGGTTTTCTACTCCTGTAAAGAGTTAGTCTCCAAAACTCACTGCTGTCTTTCTATCCTGTCTGATTCTATGGCAATGGGTTTCCCTTACACCTGCATAGACTTACTAGAAAAAAAATTACATTCCCTTCTCATCCTTTTTCTCCTCCATTTCATTTTGAGAAATAAAATGAAACATAAATCTTATCAACATCATCATTTGAAATGAGACTATTTCCTGAATTGCTTTCCTTTAAAAAAAAACTTTCAGTGTAGCTTCTTTTCAGATTTTCTAAAATTTCTCAAGTGCTTTGTAAATGTAAACATGGCCTTGACCTTAAGCACAGAACTAATTAGAATATAATAAGGAGAATCTAGGTAAACTTCTACTAGTACACTCTCAATTTTAATTATAATACTGTCACTGATATTAAACTTCTTAATGTGTTTTCAAATGTCAATAAAAATTTTAAGTCTTAGGTTGGTTTCCATCCACCTACCAAAAAAAATCATTCATAGTCAAATATTCATGTTGTAAATTTAGCTTTTGCTTTTGTAGAGATTTTAAAGTTTACAATGTTAATCTGACCTAGAATGGGAGGAGCAGCATGGCTGCATAGTTGATGTTATTGTTGATCCCTCTATCAAGAAAAAGTTTTGAAGGCGCAGAAAGATGGCAAAAGTCTAATTTCCAGGTCTGCTTCTGAGAAAAACCAACAATTGCCTGGAGTGCTTCATGGAGGAACAGACATAAAGAATCCGAGGGGGAACAAACGCCCCTGTGGATCCTGTTCTGCCTTAGGAGGAGTCCACTGAAGTACCAGTTGCTCAGGGGCTTCCGACTCGCATAAGCAGATGCGGTCTCAGCCTCACAGGGAGCCACTGTTCTGCCCTGTCCTGTGGGGTGACTGTGAGTCAGTATTGAGTCAATGGCGGTGGGCTACTTACGAACCACTAGGTAACTAAAGAAATACATAGCATAATTAAAAGATGTCTTTAAACAAATGCAAATGAAAATACAATATATGATAACCATTAGGACATGGCAAAAGCAGTACAGATGGGAAGTTTATTAATAACTTTGAACATCAATAAGGCAGAAAGAATAAAAAAATAACACCTTGTCACATCAACTGTAACAATTGGAGAAAGTGAAGCAAAACACACCATCGAATGCTAGAAGAAATGAAATGAGATCGGAAAAAAATTTAAACTATTAAAAAATGAAAAAGACAAGAAGTTGGTCCTTCAAAAATTTTAACAAAATTAGTAAACCACTGCAAAACCTAAAAAGAAAAAGAATGAGAATGAATCAATTCTATGAATAAGAAATGAAATTGATCATACTGCAACAGAACCTAATGAAACTTTTAAAACCATCACACATTATGAAAAATTGTACTCCGACAAATGTGAAAATCTAGAAGAAATGGATAGACTTCTAGAAATTCATTATTTATTGAAACTACTACTGATTAAAGTAGAAAATTTCAACAAGCTTATAAGATGAGAAAAAATAGATCTAGCCATAAACTTAAAAAAAAAAATCCAACAACTAAATGTCTGGTTCAGATGATTTCATTGAGGAGTTCTATTCAATGTTTAAGGAAGACATAGTACCAATTTTATATAGACTATTCTACAATATACAAATGAACAAGTCATCACCACATATTGTCACCATATACAGGATATAAATATCTACATTAAAATACTAGCCAACGAAATCCAGCAAAGCATTAAAAGCATATTTCACAATCATGGGATATTCATAATACATATGCAAGGATGGTTACTTTTAGAAAAACAGTCAAGATAATTCACCACATGAGCAAAATAAAGAACTATGTGATTAAATCAATGGATGCAGAAATGGCATTTGATAAAATTCACTATTAATTCCAGATTAAAAATACTCAATAAAACAGGTAAAGGACAATTTCTCAATTTAAGAAA
Organism: Nesogale talazaci; assembly: GCA_004026705.1. Classification (NCBI taxonomy): domain Eukaryota; kingdom Metazoa; phylum Chordata; class Mammalia; order Afrosoricida; family Tenrecidae; genus Nesogale; species Nesogale talazaci. Next base: position 140,070 of record PVJH01002085.1, on the reverse strand, counting down.
AGCCATAACCTACAAAAACCAGTAAGCTACATCTCTCTTAATGTAGAGAAATTTAAATAATTTCCTATTTGAACAGAAGCTATACACCATTACTCTTTATCACCACTTTTATTTAATAGAGTCCTGAATGTTTTAGCCAGAGCCATCAGACATTAAAAAGGAATGAAAAGTATCCATATAGAAATGAAGAGTGGAGGGTGAAGACATGACTAACCTCTGTCTTGTGGAAAATAGCCTTAGGCTGTTGAGAAATTGGATTTTCCTCTCCCTTGTATATCCAGAGATGATCAGATATGACTCTCTTGCTATGTATTTAAAAAACAAATAAACAATCAAACAAACTCAGTTACTATTGAATTGACTCCATCTCAAGTGAACATATAGGACCGAGTAGATTAGCTTCGAGGCCACAGATCTTTACAAAAGCAGATTTCCAAATCTCAATCCAGTGCAGCTAACCCTCTATTAGCACTGTTAGGGCTCTTTTTCAATCTTTAGATATGATTTGTTTAGGTATATTTCTTGCAAGAGCTTAAACAAGAGTTTTAATCTATTAGAAAGCATTTGTATCTAAATAAATGTTGATCTATTGCATTTATTGGATCATGAATATATTTGGATTTATTTCTGCTTATAAGCAGAAATATCTGCTTATTATTTATGTTGTGGTAGCCTGGGTTGACTATAGAAGCAAATCAAGAGACACGCATGTACATTTAAAGAAGAGCTTTATATCAAAGAGTTATCACATATTAAGAAAACATTCCAGTCCAGATCAAGTCCATAAATCTGAGATTAGTCTGATATGCCCAACACTACTCTTTAAATTCCTCTTCAGACTCACATGCAATGATGCCAAATGCAGGAAGATCACAAGCCGGTGGGAGGAAAGTCTTGTGGACCCAGTGGCAGTGGAAGCATCTCCAGGGCTCTGCCTGGTATCAGTGTGGCTCTCTGTCGCTTGTCAATAGGAAGGCCAAAGCAGAGAGAGCCAGAGACAAGGAGACAGAGAGTGGCCCACCTCTTCTGATAGCACAATAAAGACAGTTCCTAGAATCTTTATGACAAGGCCACAACCACAAGGAGGGATCATCAGGCTGTGACCTAATTGACAGGCTAGACTCCTGTCTAGCTAGACACACCTTCATGCTTTTAACAAGTTGATATGAAATTGTGTAACTACCACATATATGTTTTTTGTGTCTTCTGTTTCAGAAGGTATAGATTTCCCTTAATTAATGATTTATTTCAATTTTTAAAATTCATCAATAGCCATTAATTTTTCTCACAATGTATCTGGCTTTTGAGTAGTTTTTGTCTTTCTTGACACAAGAAGGACCTTAATAGTCTCTATTTGCACATTGAGAAATCTTCAGACAGCATAGAACTTTATTATTGAGAGTTTTATTTAAACCATAAACCAATTTGGGTTTTTCATAGTTAACTAAATTTATTGGCTTGTTATACCAGTGTTTGTGTTCATTATTGTGTCTCTTATCTACAATTAAAGTTAACTTTTCACCTATAATTTAAAAAATTGCTATATTGGGGCTATGATGGTGGTAGCCCATTTTAATAAATTTAATTTTGAAAGTAGCAGTCTTGGGTAATGTTTAAAATCCTAGTCAGTGACAACGAAGTAGGCTGACACTTATCCTAAGAGGTCATCACTCTATGCCATTGGGAAAGTTCCCTAACACATTTGATGGCACAAATGGTGCAAACTCAACTGCTAGCCTAAAAGTTAGTGGTTCATCCTTCAGGCCTGGAACTGAATCCACCCCCGCAGCTCAGTTTACAATCTAACAACCACAGAGCTTTAAAGAATAGAGTAACACTATTGCGGTACACACATCTTAGCATAGTCAACCATTTAAGATCAAAAGGGCAGAATTTAATGTCCTGAAGGGTTAAGAAAGAAAGATGAATGGAAACAGGAAACACACATGGAGCAAGTGGGTTAGGAGTTGAAACATTTAGGAGACTGCAACGAATGAATAAAAAAAAATCAGTACGTATTTTTGGAAGGAAAAGTGATGATCTGCACTCTAAACCTTCACCCAATTCATAATAGGCAAAAATAAATAGAGGGTGTGTGGAAAGGCTGGTGGCTCAAATCTGATGATTTGCTTTTGTAAAATTCTAGACAAGAAAACTTAAGTTCTATTTTGCAATATGTATTAGGACATACTGTCTTTTTCTGGTAGCCTATTTCATGAATGTGTTACTTTCTTTCATTGTCTATTCATCTGTATGGACGTGTAAATTGTTTTTACCTATGAAACATTGTGAATGATTGAAATGGTTATTTTGAAGAATACTTCTTGATCTAGATTTGCCTGATATTTCCCTACTAATAGGACATAAGTCCTTGGCAGAAGCATTGCAGGAAAGATATTGAATTCATATTGCATCTCATTAGGAGGCTCAAGATTTCAGCTGCCCCAATGCTGATAATGGTCACAATGATTATTTGATTAATGTGGTATCCATCAGGCTTCCCTAATGGAGTTAGTGTCTCCTTTTGTGTTTGTAGTCTTCTTGCACTGTTTCACATTCTCCCCCCAGAATTTCTTTCTCTTTATGGTGCTATGTCTGGATTGGCCACAAGAGTTTTGAATGACATTTGGAAAGCGGAAGTGAAGTAATCATCCATGTTTGTGATTGAAAGCTGGCTGTAGTATCAGGTGTTACTACAGTTCTTAGGTTTTCTCTTGAATCTGGTTTCTCTTCTGGCATGAGTTAATAGCTGTGTCTACCCCTCCAACTGTATCTGAACCTAGTGGAAAATATTACTCTAATGTTTGTATGACAGTATATCTAGAAATAGCCAAGTTAATAGTTTTCCTTTTTTCTCTGGCAAATTAAAAAAATATTATTCCTCAGTGCCTGTATCTTTCTTCACTGGTGTTGACTGGAATACTAATATCAATGTTAATTCTCCTACCATTAGAGACCATGCATTTCTCCTTGTCTGCTTTATACTGTCCATTTTTTAAAATTACTTAGTGTGCAGTTATACTACAATGTGTCTACATAAGGATTTATTTATTCTGGTTAGGTACTTAGGGCTCTTGTTCTGAAGACTGTATTGTTTTGCTTAAATACTGTAAGCAATTTAATAGTTTTTTCAAATATTTTTTAACATTCTGTGAACTTCTTCATCTAGTCCTTATGTGTGACAAATATAGGAAGTTCTTGATTTGTTTTTTTTTTCATTTCCCTTTACTATGCTATCTCTTTTTCCTCTGTGCTGACTTTTTGTTGAATTTCTTAGTACTGTCTTGAAATTCATTGCCTATCACTACTATTGCATACAACGAAGTCTATTTCATCTATTGTACTGAGTGCTTTTTAAAAGAAGAACACATGAACTTCAGAGCTATATTAGTTGACCATGCCCTAGCTTTGAAGTTGGACAAATTATTTTATCAAAGTACCTTTGTTTTCTCATTTTAAAGTGAGAAAAACTATAATACCTAGCTCACACTGTAATGAAAACTATAAAGTGAAGCATAAAGTAGGGTTTCAGTGGTAATTGTTCTTATTTTATTATGTTTACATTTTAATTTTCTGTATTTAAAATTATACTCAATTGTTCTTGCCTCATGTATGCCTGTCCTTGTTTCATAATATTTTAATAAATGAGTTCATTTCTTTCCTTTAAATAATACATGTGAAAATATCAGTTTCACTGTACACTTAAATTGATCTGTAATGATATGTTTTATTGTTCCAGTAGATTTTCACCCATTCTTATTCATAGAGCTATATTGCTCATTTGCCTCATATATTTGGTAGCATAATGCTTATGATTTGGGTTGCTAACCACAAGGTCAGTGGTTTGAAACCACCATTCAGTCCCTCAGGAAAAAAGATGAAGCTTTCTAGTCCTTTAGAGAGTTGCCATATCAGAAATTCACAGAGGCAATTCTACTCCGTCCTGTAAGATTGCTTCCAGTCAAAATTAGCTATATGCAGTGACTGGCTGGATATTTAGTTTATATGTTCTTTGCTCACCTCTCTTTGTTTCACAATGTTCAATATTATAATTATACCCATGGTTTAAGTGACAGACACTGATCAAATCATTGAGATGGGTTTTCTGAAGTAAAGTTCTTCTGAGATACAAGGTACACATTGAGTCACTGATTCAAGGGATGGCAACCGATTGTGGTAAGCAGTGCCTTTTCTCCAAGTTTTCTAGCTTCAAATTATGAGCATGAGGAAAGAATTCACCTTCAATCATTTGTGGAACACATTTAGTTTTTTCTTCAGAAGGTAAACTGATAGAATCCACTGCTTTCATTAGAGTTTCTCTCTTACAATTTCATGTTGGTTTTATTTTTCTCTTTCTGTCACAGATGCATTTGTTTTGTTTCTGATTCTACGTTCTTTTGATAATTTTAAAAGTCAACGTTCTGTTTGCATGTGCTTAAAAGATTTTAAAATGCAGGAAAACAGAATAAAAAGATATTATCAAATATCTTTGTGGCGGTCACTGGTCTGTGTTCATTTCAGCACTGGGAGTGTAGGGGTGCGGTCTAGCCTGTCAATCTGGAGATAGCCAAGGAGGCCTCTGTGTGGGCATGGCATTCTCCTTAGAATTCTGGGAAGTCTCTCAGTATTTCCCAATTGGAGGTGAGAGACTTGATTCGTCTCTTGGAGACACTCTACTAACAAGACATAAAACTTATTCCCTGTGAGCTATCCTGAAAGGGAAGTCACGTAGGCCTACCCTGATGGAACCAGTGCTCTGAAGCTGGAAAAGTCACATGGAGACTCTCCCAGCACTGGAATGCTTCTACTGCTGCTGGATATGCAAGACCCTGGATATGCGAGACTGTGCCCACTGGCCTGTGCTTGTCCTGGTGTCATTGCACATGCCTTGTAAGTCAGAAGAAGACTTTATAGACTAGTATTGGAGATATGGGTTAATACTGGACCTATGCCCTTGGGCTGGACTGGTTTGGGATGCTTTCTCAATGTTCCATTCCTCTTGTATATAAACCTTTCCCTTATCTCCATATGTGTGTTTATGAATTTGTTTTTCTAGTCTACCCGGATGAACACAATTTCCAAATATATATTTTAAAAATTTTCTCTTTTATTTGTATGATTGAAACAGAAGACTCATCAGAACTTGACCTACCACGGCTATATAGTTTTTGTAGATACTGTGATTCTCTTCCCCCTTTTAAAGTTGGAGCAAATAGCCAGTATATGTGTGTGGGTATTGACTTTTTACATAAAAAGAAATACCTGAACACTGGTATATCTTACCAAATAACACTTACCCATGCACAGAATATTTATCATTATCATAGAATATAGACATTTTAGCAAAGCAATGCAGAATAGTTTTGTTTTTAGAATATTTTTCAAAATATTAGAAACTAATTAAACTCTATCATCCTATCCAATTAAGTTTTACAAAATGTTCAAATATGTTCCTAGTTTGTTTACTTTCTTCCAAAAGGGTAAAACATCACATCTGTGATTAGTTGATACATCCATGGAATTTTGCCTACTTAAAGAAATCACATAGAGTAGTAGTGTGTATTAACCTCATTATTTTTTTATTGCAAGTATACATAGATGTTTCACCACTTGCCTGCCAGGTTGTCATATTGTGGTAGCTTGTGTGTTTCTCTGATGCTATAAGATATATTGTTGATATTTCAAATAGTAGCATGATCACCCAAGGTGAACCGATTTTAGTGGAGCTTCCAGAATAAGAACAGACAATGAAGAAGAAATCAATTACCCTCTTCAGAGAAAGTAGCCTCAAATTTATGCATAGTGTTGAACATTGTCAGATACTGAAGGCCTAGAAAAGGAAGAAGAATGTTGTCTGGAATAGTACCAGAGGATGGGACCTCAGAGTCAGAGGACATTTGAAATGTGACTGCAGAAGAGTTGCTTTCTCAAAGTGGAGGTGACCATGGTGATAGGAGTGAGTTAATCCTGTGGAATTGTTTTAACCTGGATAGACTAGAGAAATAAATTCCTAAAAATCCGATATCAGTTCATATGTCTGATACAAATCTATAAGGTCCTGTTCAGACTCACAAAACACATGAAATGATGGCGAATGCAGGAGGATCACAGAGCAGTGGGTTGGAAGTCTTCTGGATCCAGTGGTATGGACGCATCTCAATGGCTGTCTGGGACCTCTATGTAACTTCTCCAACTCCAGAGGTCGGTTAAGTCAGGGTAATCCATGTGAATTCTCTAGCAACCAGAACAGTAGTACTTTGAGTCTTTTCAGTACAGCATCTCCAAGGGAGTGAGCAAAGAGAGAGAGAGAGGGAGAGAGAGGGAGAGAGAGAGAGAGAGAGAGAGAGAGAGAGAGAGAGAGAGAGAGAGAGACTCCTGCTTTCAAGAAAGAATGCAGGATTTCCCAGAATTCTCAGGAGAAGGTCATGCCCACACAGAATCCTCATTGGTTATGATCTGATTGACAAACTTAAAATCATCTCAAATTGACACCAAATTATGCAACTACCACAGGGAGTAAAATGGTATCTTCATTTGCTGGTGGTCCACAACTCAAAAGAAAGGTGAAAAAAAAAACCCTGCAATAGTGTTTTGATGATTGAATCATTGAAAGTGCAAAATATAATTCTAAAAATATTTGAATTGGCTAAAAATGAAATGGAAACTCAAGAGATCAATAGTTTAGGTATAATGTGTTCAAAAGGATTGGTATAAGCCATTTTCAATCAGGAATTATATGATATATTTTTCCAGGAATAACAAAATCAGGAGGAATGGCATTACATTTATTATCAAAAACAGGATGTCAGAACTAATCTTGAAGTACAAAGATGTCTATGATAGGATTTTATCAATCTGTCTTCAAGAAAATAAAATCAACAGAACTATTATTCACATTTGTGCACCAACCACAAAAGATAGTAATGGACAAAGTGAAGAATTTTTCCAACATACTCAGTGAGAAATCAATCAAATGTGCAATCAAGATGCATGAATAATTATTGGCAATTGAAATGCAAAAATTGGAAACAAAGAGAAAAAATAGTTGGAACATATGAACTTGGTGAAAGACATGAACATGATAAAATTTTATAAGACCAAAGACTTGTTAATAGAAAATATATTTTTTCATCAAGAAAGAAGGCAACTATATACATGGACTTTACCAGATGGAATACCCAGTAACCCAATTGACTAAATCTGTGAGAAGACATGAAATATTAGTAGTTAAAACCAGGCCAGAGGCTGACTGTTGGACAGACCATAAGTTGTTCATATGTAACTCCAGGTTAAAACTGAATAAAACTAAAATAATCCACTAGAAGCAAAATTCAATACTTGAATCTATCCCATCTAAATTTTGAGATCATTTCAAGAACAGATTTGAACCTTTGAACACTAATGACTGTAAGAGATGTGGGAGACGATCAAGATCATAATTCATGCAGAAAGCAAAACATCATTAAAAAGGGAAAATATCAAAATGATGTCAGAAGAAACTCTAAAACTTGCTCTTAATCATATAGTAGCTAAAGTAAATGGAAGAAAGAATGAGGTCAAAGAGGTGAATAGAAAATTTCAAAGGATAATTCACAAAGACAAATCCAAATACTATAATCCAATGTGAAAAGGCCTAGAGTTATAAAATCAAAAAGAAGGACATATTCAGCCTATTTTAAACTGAAAGATCTAAAAAGAAAAATATAAGCTTGAAGTTGCAACATTGAAAGGTTCTAAGAGCAAAATATTGAATGTTGCAGAGAGCATCAAAAGAAGATGTTGAAAGAATACATTGAGTCATATCGGGAAAAACTAGTTGATATTCCACCATTTTAGAAGTAGCATTTAATCAAGAACCAATGGTAGCAAAGAAAGAAGTTCAGGTGATACTGAACACAGTAGCCAAAAAACAAGGCCAAAAAACAAGAATGAATGGAATATAAGATGGAATGTTTCAACAAGTTGAGAAATCCCTGGAAGCATTTACTCACCTATCCCTGGAAATTCGAAAGATAGTTACCTAGCCAACTGACTGGAAGAGATTCATATTCATACCCATTCCAAAGTAATGTTCAAACTATACAACAAAACCACTGATATCATATGCATGTGGATTTTTGCTGAAAATCGTCCAGTCAGTAATCCATTGACCATGAGCTGATAGAGACTCAGTTTGGATAAAGAAGATGATGTGGAACATTGCTGATGTAAAGATGGATCTTGGCTCAAAGCAGAGAATACCAGAAAGATGTTTACATTTCTTTGGACTATGCCATGGCATTCAATTCTGTGAATAATAAAAATACTATGGATACACTTGAGAATAATGGGAACTCTAGAACACTTCATTGTGCTCATGTCTTACATGTGTATGGATCAAGAAGTATGCACTTGTACATGGGACCAGAGCATGGGAATAATGCATGGTTGAAAATCAGGAAAGGTGTGCCTTAGGCTTCAGCCCTTTCCTCATATTTGTGCAATCTGTAGACTAAACAAATAATCAAAGAATGGAGCATCAGGTCTGAAAGAAGACTAATTTACAACTTGAAGACATATCGATGACACAACTTTGATTGCCGAAAATGAAGAGGACTTAAAGCACTTGCTGATAAAGATCAAAGATTGCTACCTGCAATATGGTTTATGACTCAATGTAAAGACCAAAATCCTCAGAAATGGATCAAAAGGTAACATCATGATACATGGAGAAAAGGTTGAAATTGTGGAGGATATTTCCTTGCTTCAATCCACAATCAACCTTCAGGGAAGCAGCAATGAAGAGATTAAAAGACAATCTGCATTAGGTAAATCTGCTGCATAAGACCTCTTTAGAGTATTGAAAAGGAAGGATGGTAATTTGAACTCTAAGGCCCACCTGATCCATGGGATTTGAAAATTGGCTTGTGTGTCTGTTAAAGTTTGAATGGGAATAAGGAAGATGGAAGAAGAATTGATGCATTTGAATTGTGGTTTTTGGGAAATACATTGAAAATGCCATCGACAGCTAAAGGATAAGCTCACTTATCTTGGAAGAAATATGGCCAGAGTGTTTCATTTTAAATACCATACTTTGAACATGTTGTCTGGAAAGACTAGTCTCTGGAGAAGGTATCATGCTTGTAAAGTGGAAGAGTCATGAAGAAGGGGAAGGTTCTCAATGAGATAAATAGAGACAGTGGCCTTGACAATGGGTTCAGGCATAAGAACAGTTGTGAGAATGGTGAAACATCAGACTGTGTTTCATTCTGTTTTTCAGAGGGTCCTTGTGATTCAGAACCAACTTGATGGAACCTAACAATAGTAACAGCATTGCTGCTTAGGAAGTTTTACTATCAATATGATAAATCATCTCTCAAAACTTCTAAAGATGCATGAAATTAAAATTTTCCTTGAAAAAGAAAACCATAGTAATGGTTTTCAAATGATTATATTTCAAAACCTATACAAATACTACCAAGACAGACAAATCCTATAAAGTTATTTGTAATTTCTCCATTTGCTAATTCTTTATTAATTTTTTCATGATTAAAAATAAATGGGTGTTAAATGTAATTGTTGTGGTGTTGCTTCAGGTCAATAAATACCATACATCTAAGTTATGAGTCATCACAGTGGGATTTGCAAAGAAGATAAGAAGTGAATATTTCAACCCTTTACTGACCACCTAGCTCTGCCATATACAAGAAGGTGAAAAAAAATGCATGCGTTTCATCTTGGAGTCCTGCAAGTCTTACTCTTCTCCTGGGTGTGAGCTACTTATATTATCGTCAAGAAACAAAAGGAAAACAACAATGTTTGTGGAGTTGACTAACCCAAGGTGATTTCATATGTGTCAGAGTAGAACTGTCCTTCATAGGATTTTCAAAGGCTAACTTTTAAAAAATGGGTCACTGAACTTTTCTTTTGATGCACTTCTGGTTGGGTTAGAATCGCTAACCTTCCTTCAGCAGATAACTTTAAAGTCTCTCATTTACTGCAGTCATCCTGCAACAGATCAGAGCTGCCGACAGATGAAAAATCTTTTTTATGCTTGATGGTAGAGATTTACTTTTAAATAATTGAATAGAAAAGAATATTACTCCTTGCCTGTGAACAGAAAAACCAGAAGACTTGTCAAAATTTTCACCCAGGGGTAGGGGAAGAATAAACCTTATATATAGTAGATATTTTAAAGTTTAAAGTAGATACTTATAAAGTTATTTGTAATTTCTCAAACTGCTAATTCTTTATTAATTTTTTCATGATTAAAAATAAACGGGTGTTAAATGTAATTGTTGTGGTGTTGCTTCAGGTCAATAAATACCATACATTTAAGTTATGAGTCATCACAGTAGAATTTGCAAAGAAGATGAAAAGCTAATATATATAATATATATAATGGGATTTGCAAAGAATATGAGAAGCTAATATATATAATATAATATAATACATTATATTATATTATATATTATATATAATGGAAGATAAAAATAAAAGTCATGCTACTTTGGTATATAAGAGTTACTCATGCAAAATAGGTTTTATAGTAACTCATGATTGCTGTGAGAGTAAAGGAGGCAATAGATGTCAAAAATGGCACAACTTGTTTACAGGAAAGGTTTACTGCTAACTTATTTTAGTGTGTGTTGTTTTTCTCTTTTACCATATAAAATTATAAGGGAAAGGAAAAAATATGGAGAAGAGTGTCAAAATCCTATTGATTCTTTAATAATGTGACTACAAGAAGCTTGCCAAGACAAGTAAAGCCTGATGGAGGCTATGGGCTAGTACAGAGTTACCATTATGACCTAAGGGTAGCAAAGGGATTGCTCACCAAATCTCCAAGACTGAAATATTGTGTTGGAAGCTGTCAAATAAACTTGCCTACTCTGTTATTTTTATATGAATCCCTGGTGGCATAGTGCTAACCCTCTGGGCTACTAATTCACCAACTCCACAGTAGAAAGACAACACTTCAGAGAAGTAGACAAGGAAAGGTTCACCTTGTCATGGGAGGTACTGTGACTAAGAATTGACTTGTTGGCAGTGTGATGTGTAAATTGGTACATTTTTTCAGATAAAAATAGTTGGCTCTTTTCAGGCAAGTTCCTGAGAGGATGAGAAAGAGGAGGAAAGACATATACTCATGCTAAAAAATGATTTGAAATCAAATTTTTTCCCCACTATTTTACTATGTGCAAGGACCCTGGATGGCACAGTGGACTAGAGATAAAAATGCTAACCACCAATTCAGGTGAAAGATGGGACTCTTGGTTCCCTTGCAGCTATTCTCAAGCTGTGGGTCATGACCTCTTTGGGGGTTGATCGACCCTTTTACAGGGTCTCCCAATTCATAACAGTAGCAACATTACAGTTAGGAAGTAGCAATGAAAATACATCTATGGGTGGGATGTCACCACAACATGAGGAACTGTATTAAAGGGTTTTGAAACCCACTGCTCAGAAATCTTACATAGGCTTGCTATGAGTCACAATTGACAGCAGGTTAGATTTGTTCTAGTCTATATATGTGGCTTCTTTTTGAAGATTTCTTGCGTGAATATTTGGTGCTTAAGGATATGACTTATATTCGAATATATATATATATATGAACATATATATGAACATTTTTACTTGTAAGAAAATGATGAGTTACCATGTGGAAGTCTATCTGCAAAAGAGAGATGGAGCCTCTGTTTGTTTATTGGGTATTGCTCATATCAGGGGTAGGGATTATTGGACCCATGGGCTGTGTAAACCCCATGAAATCATCAGTACCAGGTAAACAAACACCTCACAATGCCAGCCATCACATTAGGAGTGAGTTAACGAAATGTTTTACAAATATAGCAGGGTAAATTTTAAGGTGATAATTTTATATGACCTGAAACTGATGTAAATGTTCAAATGGGCCCTGGCATGAAAGTTTCCTCACCCCTGCTTTTTTATGCTGAGCTGATGTCTTGTATCACAGCCAAACTGTTGTAAGTCAATCACAATGTTCTGATCTTTAGTTTTCCAAGTCCTCTGACCAACTTATTTAACATTTTCATTATGTTCTTCCACACATAAAGCTATTTAACTGAATTCTGAATTGAATTAAGAGGTTTTAATACATCATAGATATAATCAAGCACCTATCATTTTAGTTTTTATTTGATTTTTACTTCAATTATCAAAAGTACTCAATTATCCAAAGTAAAATTATTCTATTTAACATAAAATTGGAAGTATTAGGATTTTAGGATGCACCTGCATTGCATAGATTTAATCCTATATTTATAATGCTTGATTTATCTGTTTCTCAGGAAGGATTATACTTATTACAAAGGTAGTAGTCTTCAGAATCACTTTCTTTTTTAAAAAATAATTTTATTTGGGGCTCATACAAATATTATCATAATCCACACATACATCCATTGTGTCAAACACTTTTGTACATTTGTGTCCCTCATCGTTCTCTAAACACTAGCTTTCCACTTGAGCCCAGTATCCACTCCTCATTTTCCCCCTTCCTCCCCCTCCCCCTGATAATTTATAAATTATTATTATTCTGTCCTATCTTACTCCATCTGACATCTCCCTTCACCCATTTCTCTACTGTCCATCCTCCAGGGAGGAGTCCATATTTAGATTCTTGCAATCTGTTCTTTCTGTCTACCCCACCTTCCCTCCAGCCTTCCATTATCACCCCTCTCACCACCTGTCCTGGATTCCCTGTGTTTCCACTTCCTATCTGTACCAGTGTACATCCTCCAGTCCAGCCAGATTTGTAAGGGAGAACTGGGATCATGATTGTGTGTGTGTGTTGGGGGCGGGACAGGAAGTATTCATGGACTAGAGGAATATTGTATGTTTCATTATTCCTACATTGCACTCTGACTGCCTTGTCCCCTCACTGAGCTTTCTGAGAGGGAATGTCCAGTTGCCCACAGATGGGCTTTGGGTCCCCACTCTGCACTCCTCCTCATTGACAATGGTGTGGTTTTTGTTCTTTGATACCTGAGAACTGATCCCCTCAACACCTTGGGATCACCCAGGGTGCTGTGCTTCTTCCATGTGGATTTCATTGTTTTTCGGCAAGATGGCTTCTTGTTTATCTTCAAGCCTTTAAGACCTCAGACTCAACATCCCTGGATAGCCAGACACCATCAGCTTTCTTCACCACTTTTGCTTATGCACCTGCTTTGTCTGCAGTGATCGTCTTGGGCTTAAAGGCTTGAAAATAAACAAGTGGCCATCTAGCTGAGAAATAACCAAGCTTACATGGAAGAAGTCCACCAGCCTGTCCTGACAGAATCACTTTCTGCATAATCTAGGTCTTCCAATTATATAAACCATCTATCTTAGACTGAATCCTTGAGAAACAAAACCAGAGAAGCTTACGTGTGTCTCTCTATTAGTTTATATCAAGGTAATGACACATACAGCTGTAGAAGCAAGGAAGCTCCAGGTCTGTGGGTTAGATATTATGTTGGCAACTTCTCTTGCTTTGAATAGCTTCAGGGGCTGTTGAAACCCAAATCTGCAGGAAGATGACAGGTTTTGGGCCACAAAACCAAATGAATGCAAGGTTCTTATTTCAAACTTTTTGCTGCAATGGTGAAGAAATCTATCGTCAACATGTGAGCTGTTAGGCTATTGACCACACACAGAATTAGCAAGAAATATGACAGGTCATTGACTCAAGTCTAAAGAACTTGAGCCTAATGAGAAGTTACAGGATCCAGATTCAAACAATACAACGAGAAAATCTTTGCAGTGTCCAGTTATATAGGAAACAAGTAATAAACTAGAGGAGATCTCATCATGGGGGATTACACAATCTTAATGGCCAAACCACTGAGAATCCTGGTCCAGCCAAACTGACAAAACATTAACTATCATACTATGTATGAATAAAATTTCATGATCTATATTTTTTGTGTGGCTACATAATTTCTTATTTTTACTGAGATAGATGATAAAGGCAATTAGATATTGGAATGATTGTCCTCTTTATTTGATATACATCACTAACTTTAGTTATTATATTGGAGCCCAGGTGATGTGCTGTCACAACCACCCAAAGGGCAGCAAGTTTTCCAACTGATAAGAAAAGAGTCATGATTGTGTGAATCTCCAGGAAAAATTATCATGCCGAAAGTATCAAACAATGTCACTGATATCAGAAACAACTTAAATGTTTCAGAAGATAATCGAAAAAGTGGTTGCAGTAATACATTCAGAAAGAGAACTAACAGAAATACTATCCTGATTCAAAAGTAGATGTTTGACAGAAGGCTGTCATTGCTGATGTCATATAGATATTGATAGAAAGAAGAAATAGCAGAAACATGTTTATTTGTGCTTTATTCACTGTACAAAGACATTCAACTATGTGGATCATCATAAATTCTGGATGACTTTGTTAAGAGTGGGAATTTCAACCTAATTACCTATGGTCACGTGGAACTTGTACATAGACCAAGACTATGATTCATTGTGACCTTTGTAGAACAAGACAAAACAAAACACTCCTGTTCTGTGGACTGTCTCAAGTGCACTGTTGAAGCCCCTTGTTGCAACCACTGTATGAGTCCATCCCTTTGAGTCTTTTCTTGCTTTCACTCATTATTTTTTATCAGCCATGATGTCCTCTTTGATGTTACCTCTTGGTGAAATGTCCAAGATTTGTGAGACAAAGTCTCTTGTTCCCCTTCCTTTCAAGGAACATTCTGACAGTGTTTTTTTTCCCCTGACAGATTGCTAGTTATGGCAGTCTACTGTATTTCTGATATTTTTCACCCACATCATAATTCAAAGGAATTAGTTCTTCTCGAATCTTATTTATTTCACACATATATGAGGCAATTGAAAATATCAAGACTTGATTTAGGTGCACCTTGGTCTTCAACATGACATTTTCACTTTAAAACACTTCGAAGAACTATACTGCAGATGACTTTTCTAATATAATTTGCCATTTGAGTTCTTGACTATCTATGGATCCTAAATACAGATGCAAGGAAAATTAATTAATCTACATCTTCTATCTTTCCTTTTTTGTCATGACATTGAGTATTGGTCTAGGTGTGAATATATTTGTTTTCTTAGGTAGAAACATAATTCCTACTGAAGAGTGTAGTTTTTTATCTTCATCAGTAAGGTATTCAAAAGCCCCTTTACCAAGAGCAAAGAAAGGTGGTATCATACACACATTGTGGATTGTTTATGAATCTCCCTCTAATTCTTACACTGTGTTCCTCTTCATATAGTTCAACTTCTCAGATAATTTGTTCAGTGTAAAGATTTAATAAGCATAATAAAGAGCACAACCCTTACACACAACTTTCTTGATTTTAAATCACACAATATCCCCTTGTTCTGTTTGAAAGACTGTTTATGGTTTAAATAAGCACAATTAATTGTTTTGGATTTCTCATTCTTCACTGATCTTTAGTAATGAACCACATCATTAAAACCTCTTCATAGTCCATAAAACTCAGTTGAAACAGTTTCTGGTGCTCTATGATTTTAACCACTGTCATGAATCAAAACTGACTCAATGGATCCTAACAAAAAATATGCTATTGTTGTTTAATATCATAACATTATTTTAATATTTATTATACTATTATATATGAGTTTTATGTGTCCTTCCTAAGTATCCCAACACTGAACATGGTGTTTCATAATGAGTGATGGATCACTACATTTTTCTTCACTCAGTACTTAAATAATTTTCAGTTTCTTCACTCCACAGTAGACTGAATCTGTGTTTGTCTGGCAAAAATGCTAATGGTTTCCCACAATTTTCTTTCTGCTAAACCTTACTGAGGAGCCATCAGTGTACTCAGTTGAACGCACATAGATTACAACTTATGCCATTGCTAAATTTTACTCTGTTGTCAGTTATTAAATGTGGCCACCTTGAGAGTTTTCACATGTTGATTTGTTACAAGTAGAGATAGCTCATCAAAAGTGGTCACACTTAAATATTGCAAAATGCATTTATAAAGCACGGCTCAAAATGTATCTTGTCTCTTTCACCTAATCCCTTCAAGGCATGTGTTTGACAACCAACACCCTTTTATTGAATGAGATGAGGCATTAAAGAGTTGTGTATTTGCACATATTAAAGAGTTAGTATATTATCTGTTGAGTCATACTTTAAAGTTTGCAATTATCAAATGGAAACTTTATGCAAAGAAAAATCACAGATATTTTTTAAAGCAGAGGGATGACACAAATAACCTACTTATGTAGATGCATGTTTTGAAAATATAATTTCTAAATATTAAGAGCAAATAGATACATTGTCTACTATAAGCAAAGAGATATACAGTCTCTTCCATGATTTCATTTTTAACACAGATCTGATGTCATTTTTGCTAGAACAATACTCCTTCCTAATCTCATTTCATATCTACTGTTGAGGAAAGTTTTATTTCCTTGACCTCTTATCTTAGGATCCTGGAGGGAGGGTAGAATAGTAGTGTACTGGCAGTGCAGTCAAACTGGGAGTCTACAATTTAATTTTTCCCAGATAGTTTCCTATCAAAATTTGAATTTAAGGTAAGTGAGATTTTTTTGAGCTGATGGTGTAATATAGCGCCATGCCCCTACTCATGTGTCCACTCATTTATTCTTCTAATGCTAACTCTGTACCAGGAACACAACATGCAATCAGAGCACTCTGCTCTGTCCCCATGGGAGGATTTGATGAAGTGAGAATTATTCCAAAGTGCTTGATACGTAGAAATGGAGAAGTCAAAGCAAGAAACAGAAGCATCACTAAGTTTTCTTCCAAGGTTAATCGTGCAAGTGCCCCTGCTATCAAGCTGAATTCAACTCATGATAACCCCATGTTTGCCAGATTAGAACTGTGCTCCACAGAGCTTTCAATTGCTGTTTTTGTTTTGGGCTTTTTTCCACAGCTAGATTGCCAGACCTTTCTTCCATGGTACCTCTGGGTGGACTTGAGCCTCTAACTTTTTAAATGGCATCTGAGTGCCTTAACTCTTTACAGATTTTCCCTTCCAAGGTTATCTAGAACTAACACATTTATTTGAGCCCTTCTCAGTGAGTTCTTGCATGAAAACTGAAATATAAGGTCTCTGCACCTTTGCTTTGGTAGGGACACTTCCACATATTTAGCTCCATTTATGGCATTAAGGTCACACACAAAAATTACTTGGTCTAAAGAATAAGAAAATTTGATATAAAAAAATATAGAAGTCACTACCTTTGATCTGATGGTTGAGTGAGGGGGAATGTTGAGAAAGAGAATAGAAGATAATTTATTTCTGACTCCAACCAGTTGAATAAAGAGAGAACTTAGGAATGCAAGTCTTACAGTTTACACACTGAAATCCCTTGGCTTGAGGGACAATCACAGCAGATTCGCAGCTTCTGGGTGGAGTAGATTCAGTGTGCTTGGGCTGTCCAGGGATTCTGACTCACACATGAGAGAGCAAGGGGTGGGGCCTCTTCAGAGGGCATCACCACCTGACACCGCAGCCCCGCAGGTGTCTTGCTTGCACGACTCACCACCTGCCCCAGGCCTCCCAGTTGTCGCCACAACTCCATTTGGCAGCAAAACAAGACAGCAGGCTCTCAAGCACACCTTGCTGTTTGTACTGTATTGGTCCCTGTTTAAAGCTGAGCAATCCTGGTCGCTCTCAGGTCACTATAAACTGCACTTCTCCGAGTTGTATTTTTAAATAGCGAAGTGCTTACAATAGCCATTTACAACTGTATGCTATTTAATTAGTCAGTCTGGGCAGTGCTGCAGGCATAGATCACTTGGCTTTAAAGATTTGAGAATGTTAATAGTACAGTATATCATTTTAATTATTACTGGATTAATGTTGTGTCTCAAAGAACACCTATTGCAAATCATGAGAAATGGCCTGGCATGACCCAAGGGTTACGCTTTATTAGAAAAGTGATAATTTCAATGTTTAAATATAAGGACATTTTCTTTGTTCAAATGTCAGTCAGCCTTCAGTGCTGGGCTTTGTGGGAGAAAAGCTTTTCTCTCATTTACCAGTGGCAGCCCTACGCAGCTCAGGCGATGAAAGACACAAAGTTGCTATAGAATTTCCTGTCCGCCTTGCTAAGTGGCTGTTTTCAAGATCCATGTGCTGTGAGCATTGAAGATGTGCCTTTTCTGAACTGAATGAAAATACACAAAGGATTCCAAGGATTTAAGGAAGGAAGAAAACAAAATGTAAGGTATTTCAATATTGCCTTCACGCAGGTAACATGTTTCCATAATGGCGTTTTAGATATACTTGATTAAACAAGCTATCTTACTGAAATTTACTTTACCTGATCCTTTTTATGCATTTAATCTAGTTTCTGCAAAATAAAGGCATGTGTGGCTCTCAGTATATTTCATTTTGGCAGTGCAGGGCTAGACTTCTGGGGGGGGGGGAATCAGAAACTCTAGTCAACATGAGAAGCACTTTGAAATTGCTTTCCTATTTCCACTATCTGAATGTGTATGGAAGAGGTTGATAGTATAAAGTCTAAGTAGAAAAGAGAGAGAGTAGGGCATGTTTGGGGTCGTTATGCACTGGCAGAATGAGAATTCCACGTGATAAAATCAGAAAACAGAAGAAACAAACTCAGGATGATTTCGCTCCATCCCCCACCCCCCACTGAGGAATATGGGAATATACTTTATAGTACTATAGCACATCCACCCAAAGACAGCCCCATTCTAGACAGAGTTCCTACCTATGATGCAAATATTTCATGAGCTGCCTCATCTTACCAAACAGAATCAATGGTGCACACCGGGACTGCATCCTCTAGTGGACACCTAAATCTCTGAAACTAATAAGGTGCCTCAGGTTATCCCAGACGAACTTGGAAATGAACATTGATCAGAGAATAAAGGGAGCCGAGAGTCTGTGTGAGAGAACTGGGAGGGGATTATGGAAGATTGTAAATCACATTAGTACATAGACGGAACTCACGGTAAAAGAAAACGGAAAGAAATACACAATTCATTTTCAGAGTCCTGTTAGGCACTTGAAGGCAGGGTAAAGTTAGAAAAGAAGCAAAGAAGTCTGTTAGAAAGTGGAAAGTTAATAAATACCAGGGAAGAACTCTTCAAACCTCCTCCCTCTGCCACACCTTTACCACCATCAGGTCCCTGCTTGTTAAGAAAACTTTCTGTATCTCACCAGTGTTTTAAGAAGAGACTCTTGTGCTTGCCAATAAACCATGATTAAGCCTGTTAGAGCACATGCCTACATTCACACACAAGCACACACACAGCATATGGAAAGGAGAAGAGTGTCAGTTCACAACATTTAAATCTACAATGTCAAATGATTTTTTGACGTTTAACTGTGCCTTTTCCCTCGCTCTTCAAATACATGACATCCGTTTCTCAAATGCATGTCATAGGTATGTATGGCAAGGAAAAGTTTGAGGGAAAGGTAACTGGTTGGTTACAAGTTCACTCATAATCTAAAGAAAATGGAAAAAAATAAGTGCCTACGAGGAAAATAGTTCATATAAGGACATCTTTATAAGTCTTAGGCTTTTGAAATCCTCTGAACATTTCTGATAATGCTTCTCAAGTCATGTGCTTTTGAAAAATAAATTACAGGACTTTTATACAAATAACTAACTTTTTAAAGACTTTCTTGCCAACTGAGACCTCCCCAACATGAAGCTTTTTCTAAGACACACTGTATTCGTTAACAGCAATATTTTTTTTTAAAAAAGAGCAGTGTTTATGAATATACCTCACCAAAAGAGGGCCCTTTTGGGAAAAGACACATGATGTGCGCTCTTTGTGTAAAAATCTGGTACTTAATGCAGTCAATACTTAATTTTTACCTCTTTCAGTGTAAAAAGCAGAAAACGTCCTCACTGCTTTTGTGCTATATAAATCTGAAGGGTGAATGTTCATATTGCAAATATGAGGGGACTTCAAAAAATTCCTGGAAAAATCCATTACCTCCTAATTCCATTTTCTCACAAACTTTTTGAAGTTCCCCCATACACAAAGATGCTTTTAATCTACCGCAAAGAAAATCTATACCAAAATATAATGATAAACAACAAAACAGAAACTAGATACATACATTTTAAATAGAATGATGTGATGCATTTGGACACAACCCTAGGTTCTCAGAGCATTTGTTTCAAGAAAAGTGGTCTTTTTATTCACTGCTATCAACCACACTTTTTGCATGATGGTCTTGACCATGCAAGTTCTGAAAGGTAACCCTTAAAAATGACTTTGCTCATTCCATATGGAGGGAGAGAGAGAGAGAGAGAGAGAGAGGTATTTGCATGAGAGCCTGCACATGGTGCATTGTGCATCTTCCACATAGACTTCTCCCAATTTGTCATGGTTCCTCTTTCCAGCTGGGACCCAGAGACTACTTTTACCACTCTCATTTTTTATGAAGACGTACATTGAAAAATTAGGTGACATTTTAAGGCTCTTTAAATATTCATGAAAACAATGATAAAAATAATAAATTAATATTCATACAGTAACTACTCCATGCCAAATCCTATGCCAAGCAGTTAATATAGCCTCCACCCAGACCCCTCCACAAAGCGCCAGTTGCTTTTGATACCATTCCACCTCGTGACGACCCCATGTGAGTCAAATGAGAACTGTGCACTGTAGAGTTTTTAATCAGTGGTTTCTCAGAAGTAAACCTCCATGCCTTTGTGAGGGGAATGTAAATGACAAGTTTCTGTTAGCAGCCTAGCTCCCTTTAATACAACAAAGCTGTTGTCATTTCATTTTAGAGTTGTTACCTTGGGTGATTAAGATGGATCCACTGGGATGGATAGACAGCAATGCAATCTAGACATAGATTTTTCAGAATTCATAAGATCCTATTGTATACCATCCTCTCTCCATCTACACTTTCAAGTCAATAACTTAAGTTAGGGAAACAGTGTGTAGGATGACATAACCAGAGTTATGAAATTAAAAAAATCAAAGTAGTACCCTTTCTTTTATTAAAATTTTTTGGTAGTACCCTTTCTAAAAAACATTTTCTCAATCATTTCACTTGGTCTAGGTAGGATAAAACAGTCTCTGAGTTATATCCCCATGACATACAGCAGGAAGTCCAATTAAAAAGCAAAAGAAGTTGACAAGCAGCCCATCTGAGATATGAGTGTGCTTTAAAAATTTCTTGGAAAAAAATCCCTTTATTTTTAGTTCTATGTTTCCATAGAACTTCTGGAAGTCCCCTTGTACACATCTAAATTAGCTTGATGGTATTTTATACAGGATTTTTTCAGGCACAGACCTGTGTCACTTAAAATATTGACTATTACATACTTGAGATGTGGTGGATACGAGATGAGATTCTGCAGGCAGTATAAAATGTACATTGAAGTTTGAACACTTGATAGGATAGATTCAATTGGTCACATCAATATTTGAGTACTGATCACATGTCAAATAAAATAGCATAATATACTGTGTTTAAACAGTTATTAAAATTGCATCACATTTTTATAGACAATGAAAAATGTTTAATTGCCCTTTTGCTTTGTATTTTATGTATTTTACACGGTACTAGCATAGACCACTCCAGAATTTCAGAAATGATACTCGGGACTTCTAAAAATAAAATTGCATTTATTTGTTTTTCTGCCCAAGTCACCCTGTTAGGCACTAGTAAGAAAAAGAATGAGTGAAGAAAACTAAAGTAACCAAAAGTCTTTCAGGAACTTCGAACATGGGAAAACAAAACAGAATTATATACAGTTAGCACAAGCAAGGGGAAGTGAGTAAGAGATTAATTAGTTTTAACTTGCAAATTGATACCTACTTTAGTATCATCATTTTCAGAAAGTCGTATGCAGTTCTCCTTCTCAGAAACAATTCACATAGTTATAGAGGAGCTACAGTCAGGCACCCACAAATATTTCTATTAGCGATATTGCCTGGAACAAAGTGTTTAGGTTATCAGTGAGGAGAACTTATTTATTTGCCTTAGTACAGAGGAGTGTCTGGACTATGCCTCACAGCTTGGGGCTCATTAGTGGCCAGGAACTTTCTATTCTAAATGACAAAGAGTTTCACTGTCAAGAAGAGAAATTGCTGCTGACCTTAGACCTCTCTTTTGGAAAGGGGGATAATGGAACACAGGAGCCGAGTTTGGTATTTGACAGAATCCTTCACAATTATCATGCATGTGTATATAATAAAATTAATTCTGTGTCTCCGCATCGTAGCCAGCGGCAAGAAGCATACAATCAGTTTTGTATGTATAATAGATCACAGAGTTGTTCATGAATAATACAAATGCATTGAACAGATCCTAGTGAGAGAGGATGTTTGTCTTTGCATAGAATCGAAGTGAACATGTAATATTGTGATAATATATATTTGATGAATTCAGGTCTGACTTGCCTTTGCCATACTCTGCTAATTCCCAACAAGGGTTGCCACAATAATTGAGTTTCCAATAACATTATGATTATTTCCACATGATAATTTAATTGTGGGTATTTTTTAATATTGTAATATTATAGATTTGTGATTATTATGTATTTGCATGCAGATTTTCACGGTGACTTGGAGCACACCCCTACATTTATAACTTAATTTCCTATATTATTGCATATATATTTGGGGATGAACTGATTAATGCAAACATAAAAAAGTAGATCTGTTTAGTCATTCAGCTTTTATTATAAATGACTGAAAACCTTGCTCGTTTTTTATAACAGTCCTTACAATACTGGAAATAAACCAAAGAGAACCTTAATTTAAGAATGAACTCATTAAAAATTGTAGTAATAGCTCTAATAATTACAAATTATGGCATAATTGTTCCCCCTAATTGGGATACAAGATACTATATATTACTCTTTACAAGTTGTAAAATTTCTCTGTGTGTTATCTATTGACTTTATTATATGAACTTCTTGCTATTGGGAATGTAGAAAATCATGACACACAATATAATTTGTGGAAAGTAAGAGAAAACTTTTTAAAAATGTTATGTAATATTCATATTATATTTCTTAAAACCCAGAATTAAATTGCACAGGAGATTTCAATGTCCTGTGGCCTCATATTGGAGGTATAGAATTGACCCAAAAGCGATTTTCGTGGCATGAGTCTTAAGACAGCAAATGTGAACAAATTACATATTTATAGTTCTTTAAAAGCAGTGGAAATGGCTAGCTTGATGGTCTACTGAAATAAATAAATAGCCAGAAAGAAAGAAAAGAGGAAAAATTATGGTACAGAATTGAGTCATCAATATTATAGCAAGCTGGCCCAAAATATACTCACAATTGATACATCCAGAAAGTTACATCCCACAAAATTTACTACAGTCTATGTATTAATATTAGATATCAAGAATATAAATAGGAATTGCTGCTAGTGGGATTCAAGTTGACTTTCATTTCATTGTAGCTAGCTGCACTCAAGTAGAAAAGGGGTGGGGGGAGTATTGTAAACCACTCAATACCATGATTGAATTTGAATTGACTATATCCTGTCAAAATTAAAAGTTTTCACAGAACTTGTTAGCACTTTGTTTCAGTCTAAATTTCATTTCAGGTTCTCAGAATACAAATAGTAACCAGGAAGGGTGCACAAAACTTAATTTTAATTTGGTTTCTTGTTACATACACAAGAGGCCTAAAACCATTTGTGGAGAAATTTCGTTGTCTCATAATTCCATCTTACATGAACTTTTAAAGCCTTTCCATATGTTTTAAATTTATTAGCTATTTAGGAAAATTTATTATAAACCTCATTTAAAGGTCTTTTGAGAACAGTAGCTGTCAGAAAGTTTCTTATAAACATATTTGATTAGACAACAAAGCAAATGAAAACATTATAATGCAATTGCAGTAAAATGTTGTCTAGGCATGCCTAGGGGAGGACATCTTCTGCCTGAGCTGAAGGGAAGGAAGAACAGAATTCAGAGGGGTAGAAAAGTGAGAAAATACCATGTCAAAGATACAAAGAATTTCAATATCATATAATGAAAGTGAAATTGATAGACCAGAACAAGGTTTGATCTCTGCACTTTAGCTTGTCTGTTCATTACAATGGGGGCAAAATAGCTACATTCCAGAATTAGGATAAGGGTTCTAGAGAACACATCTGAAGAGAATTGTTTAAAGCTATCTACAACTCTGAATAAAAGAAGAACTTGCCATCAGTTCAGCTCTGATTCATGACCACTTTTTGTAAAACAAATCAAAATGTTGCCTGGTCAGCTTCACTCTTATTGGGAGACTTGAGTCCACTGTCAATCCATCTCACTGAGGTTTTTTCTGTCTTTCACTGATCCTCCATTTCACCAAACAAGGTCTTTTTCTAGCGATTTGTCTTTTCTAATGACATGTCTAAGGTGAAGAAGTAGAAGTCTCACTATCCTTATATCTAAGAAACATTCTATTTGTATTTCTTGTGAGACTGATTTGTTTATTTTTCTGGCAGCCAAGATTATATTCAATGTTCCTCACTAATAGAGTTCAAATGAATCATTCTCCCAGGTTCCTTTGTTATTACACAGATTTTGCTTGCAGGTGACATGATGGAAAAGAAAATGGTTTAGCTCAGATCCGCCTTCATGATCTAAGTGATATCTTTGCTTTTTTCTTTTTTGGGGGGGCGGGCATCACTGCCTTCTGGTGGGAATAGGAGGCCCAGTGTGGCTCCTAGAGAGCTGCTGCTGGATTTGAACTGCCAACCCAGTGGGCTGCAGTCCTCACACAACCACTATGCTACTGGGGCTCAGCTGATATCTTTGCTTTTTTAAACTTTAACAGAGGCCTTCAGCATCTATTTATGCCTAGCAAAAAATGTTTGATTTCTTGACTTCCTTTAATTATTGATCCAAATAGGATGAAATTGTTGACATTTTCAATTTCTTGTACTCAAAACAAGAAGAGTATGTATTACGATACTCTTTTGGTCCAATAAGAAAACTGAGACATACAAAAATGATATCTTAAAAGCTGCTCAAAGTAACACCATGTTCAGAGTCTACAGTTAGATATTTGTCTCAAACAATTTAAATAAGGTATATTATAGTATTAAATTTATGGCATATTGAACCAAATGGAAAGTAATCCCATTAGGTTCAAAACCTTTCATTAGGAAGTGACTTAGTGGATAATAATGCTTTAAGTGTAAATTTGATATTGCCATTAATTAGTTCAGATCCTGAGTCATGTTGACTTCTTAAACAGCTGGATAAAATAGTTCACGTTGAAATATTGTGATCAATGAGGCTTTTGTTTGTTGATTTTCAGAAGTAGCCTGCCTCGTCTTTCTTCCTAGTTCATAGTTAGTCTGTAAAATCTGCGATCACCTATAAAGCATCACAGCAGAACATGGCGTACATTAGTGCATGCATAATGACTGCACATTAGGGCTCATTGGCCAGGTAAAGAGTCCATATCTCCCGTGTCGAAGGCCAGAAACCAACCACCGAACAATTGCTGCCCCGAAATGTAAATTAGCGCTAACTTCATTTTAGAACAGTGAGATTTTGGAATCAATATTGTCTAGGGATTTATTATGTTTTAGGCCTCATATGAATCATTCAGAAACACCAAATTATTGGACTGTGCCTCCATAATTTGTGACAATGAATTTTCTCTGGGGATTGACATGAGCACTCGCTCAAGTTTGAAAATGACTCTTCTAGATAGTATGGGCATTGCCAAGACAAGGTTTAGCCTATACTTTAGGAAGATTACTGAGGACAGACTAAAACATGGGATGGAGTAAATGTCTACTCTGACAGCTCAGAAAGAAATATTAAATAACTTACTGTTTGCATTACCAGAGGGACACCAAAAATAGAGGGAAACTAATAGTGGGATTCAATGCACTGCAAGTGACTGATTATAGTAGAGCGTGTAGAAGAAGGAAAATGTTGAAGGAGGTATGCCTGTCCCTACTCTGGGAGACAAAAGGGGTTGTTGTTATGAATTGAGGGAAGGAGAAAACAAGAAGAATGGTAAACGAAAGCATTTATTTCGGCTTCACTGATTGTTAATTGTGGTTTGAGACCAGTCATTAAGCTCTTTTCAATTTGTAAGTCAACTATGAGTCTACAACTGGTGTTCTCAGTTGTTGTCCTACAATTGTTGTTATAATTCCAGTTGTATGAAAGTCTACATAATGTTGAACAATATTTTTCTTCTTTTAACTTTCCTAAATCTGTGTTCCTCTGTATTATATCTGGGACTTCTTATCTTGATTTTTAAAAATATGTGTCTTTTTTTGTTTGTTTGTTTGTATTTTTCCCTTTTTGGGGGCGGGCATCACTGCCCTCTGGTGGTGGGAGTAGGAGGGCCAGCCTTTACTCTTGTGGAGTCGCTGCTGGAATTGAACCTCCATCCTAGTGGGCCGCAGTTCCGCCCACAACCACTACACCACCAGGGCTCCGCCCTAAGTATGTGTCTATACTGGAAATCTGGTGGTGCTTTGAGCTGTGCATTACACTGTAAAGGTTAGCAGTTCAAACCCAGAGTCACTCAATCAGAGAAAGATGAGACTGTAATTTCTATACATATTTACAACCTTGGAAATGATTTTTTGGGTCACCATGAGTCAGAATTGGCTCCCAGGCAATTAGTTGTTGTGGTGTCCTGCAGTATTCTGTTTTAAAATGTGACAAACAAAATTTGGTCCTATAAGACAATCCTGGGGAAATAGTATTTCTCTCCCTAGTCCACAAAAGGTCCCTGAAGTACAAGCAGTCTGCTCTTGGCTAATAACTAAAAGCTTGATAGTCACACCTACGCATTAGTGTGACAGCAAAGGTCTGGAAATCTTCTTCCATCAAGATCACAACCATTAAAATTCTCTAGAGCACTGTTCTTTCTAACACATGTGGGTTTTCGGGAGTCAGGGCCAAAGGGATGGGAATATACTTGTTTCTCCAGCCCAAGTCACTGCTTTATTACACTGATGGTTTAGATATTTGACTTGTTGGTACATCCAACCCATAGTGGATCATAGTGATCCAATATGACAGAGTAAAGCTGCACCACGAGGTTCTCTTGGCTGTAATTTTTATGGGAGCATATCACCTGATCTTCAGCTTATAGAATCACTGAACGGGTTTATATTAGGAACCTTCCTCATGAGCACTGAACCATCAGTGTCACCAGAACTTGGTCACTTATTCAGATGTTGGGAAGTTTTTGGGGTTTTACTTGTTAAGGCTTTTCTCATCACAAAATGGGGTAAGGTTATTCAATTAATATGAGAAATGTATTCAAATAGCAAAAAATACTAGGAAAATTCAAGAATGTGTCCTCATATTATTTTTTTGCTATGAGATTACATGTCTCACATAAAGAGAAACTTGCTCAGTATTGTACAGGTAAAATATAATATATATGTAAGTAGGCCATTTTTTTAAAACAGAAAATGTGTTTTAAACCCCCCCCCTCCCCACTTTCTGAAGCAAATACCTTCTGAAATATGCCAAAAGTGATTAGAGAGACATTTTCAAAACCACATTTTCCTGTAAGTGCCAGTGAAATGTAATTGATCTGCAATTTTAATATCTGCATACATCCTAATCATTTTCTATGACATCAGTTGTACACACTTGTGTCTGGACACTTCTGTCTACAAGAAGATGTGTTAGAGAAAGACTTGTGGATTGGGAGGGGATGCATGCATTCCTGTATGAGATAAGACTTTTTGTCTGAAAGTTCTTTTACTTTAATTCTTCATTTTGCAGTTAAGTAGTCCCAACCAACAAACAATTAGTTTCCTCAATGAAACATGAAAATATTACAAGGCACATTTACTAGACTTTAATAAAAGCATCAGAAGAGCTGTCAAATCATTAAAGTAATTTTAATAATGCAAGTACAGCTATTTATAAGTAAAATAAATAACATAATGATGATATTGAACCCCCTTTCCTAGAGATATTAATGAGATATTAACCCCCTTTCCTGGAGTGTCTTCCAGTTATTGGTATTAAATCTATATATGTCTATTACCTAAAATTATAACTCTTGTATCACCAATCCCATATTCAGGAGAGTCAATATACACACATATATACCCACCTCTGTGAGAAGTCATGGTTACTAAAATAGAATAGTTGATTCCAATACAAACATGATGGTTCCATGCATGTTAGAGCAGTACTGCCCTCCATTGGAGTTATAATGGCTGCTTTTATTCAGTGGGCTTTCTAGATGAATTTGAAATTCTAACTGTCTGCTTAGTAGACAAGCCCATTCATTCTTTTTCCCACTCAGCGGCTCCAAGAACAAGTTGTCACCATTAACAGGTTACCTCAAAAAAGAGATTTTTATGCCTCTGCAAGTGAGCACCTGGCAGTTAGCAATGAGCCAGAAGTCCCTGACTGCTGTTTGTTCTCCATCCTCTGGAAATCACTTGTACTCAACACAGACGCAAAGGGGTAGACACAACGCTAGGTTGACAAAAGCAACCTTCCAGCGTCGAGTTTGAAGCTGCTCAGAACCACTGTATGTTTGCAAATGAATGACACATGTATTTGGCACATTAGACTTCAATTCTGACCCGCAGAACCAGACAGGAAGAAGCTAGGAGATCCTGTTGCGGTTTGGTTTCTTAGCTCTGTGGTTACCCAGATGTCTTTGTGGCACCTTGCTTCAGTTAGAGTGGAGCCGCAAACCCCTTAGAGATGTTAGAGGCACAGAACTTCTCGAGGATTAATTACAGCTGGTCTTCATCCATATCAATTCCAAGTAGCAATAACCTCAGCTAGTGATTAATCCCAGCAAAATGCCCTAATACCTATTATTGATTTTGAAAGGCGAAGGCAAAAATATGTACCTTTCATGATTTGTTTATAAGTGCAAAGGCTCCATTTATTCTCATTAATAGTAATAATGATACACTCCCGCAGCGCTCTCGGGACGCATGTTTCTTGCCCTTCAGGTTCCTTTATGCAGAACAAGAACAAGAGGAAGTACATTGATTTGCATTGACTTTCCACGGGGAGTTCTATAAGCAAGATTTTTTATTTTCTTCTTCACTTTTCTGTGGGTAATAAAAGATTTCTTTGACAATGGGATGTCTGAGAAATTACTCCTACACATTTGCCAATCAGATTTTTTGAATAATTGTTCAACACTGCATTTGCCTTATTGCATTGTGTATCATCTTAATTTCCTCCAGGTAATCGCGTGCCGGATCCCTCATGCACAGAAAGCACGACATGTTCAAGTGAAGAAAGCAAAAAAGAAAGAATCAAGACTATGGAACAAACTAAAGTTTTTGAACATAAAATAATTTTATGTTCCCTCATCACCCCTAGTGGTTTCCTATGGTGAAATGATGCCTGTTGTTTTCAAAATCATACATTTTTGATAAAAGGTAGACATTTTTTTCCTATAAGGTCACATTTCAAATGTATTATCCTATGTTTATCTCTTAAGTGTGACTTTTACCAGATGACAGACTCACCCTAAGTGCATTTATATTTTAAGCGCTCTATCATCTTAAAGTTCTTTTCAAAGGATTGTCATTGTCTAACTTCTGTAAAACATCCTGGAAATCAACCTATTAAATACAAGTTAAGCTTCTTATTATGTGATTTTCCAACAGATCAGGCTTGTGCCCTTGGAAGTGCACAACTACTGATGAATTATTACAGGATCTTTACTTTTATTTAGTGCATAGAAGATTTCCTCTACATTGGATGGAATAGACAATGACTAACACAGGAGACCCATGTTCCAAAATAAAAAAGAACTGAAGACAGAGTTCCCCTTCGATGTTTAAGTAACAGTCATTGCAAACACATAAGAATTCAAGAAGAGTAGGCTCTGTCCATGTGTTTTACATTTATCAGTTAGCACTCATAAAACAAATTTGGTTTTCTTACTATATAAGCTAAAAACCTGGGTTCTAATTTAACTTTATATTGAGAATTAATGTGGCAAAAATCCCTCTGTGAAATAATTCTGATGGATAGATGCTTGTATTTCCATTTTATGTGTAACCTAACTTACTGATCATTAAAAATGAGACAGGAGCTGCATGTATTTATTTTTGTATAAATACATATTTAATTGCATATCATTTCTTTCGTAAGAAGTAAAATATAACTTGCTTGGCAAAAAGGGACCAATAACGAAAAGAAAGAAATTTGTCCACAATGTTGAGGGCATAAGACTCAAAGGTGCTGGCTTGAATTCATGTCTCGGTTCTGTCATTGACCACTGTGTGACATTCGGCAAATCAGAGGATTGGACTCCCTGAGATTCAATTTCTGGCAAAATGATAAGAAGCAGCCACATTTCTGAGCATTTGCTTAAGATGTCAATCAGTTTTAAAGCAGAAAAGAAGGCCTGCTGCTCAATAAATAGGTCCTCATTTTGGTAAATAACGCTGTTAAATGCTGTCCAGAGAGTTCCTAGCAAGGCAATGCACAAAAGAAAATTGCCCCATCCTGTGCCATCCTTAAAATTTTCTTTATGTTTGAGCTCTTGTTTCAGTCACTGCGTCAATCCATTTCATTGAAAACGCTCGTCTATTTACTAAGTCAGATGTCCTTCTTCAGGAATTGATCTCTGCTGCTAACATGTCCAAAGTACTTCAGATGCAGTTTAACATTCTTCGCTTTTGTGGAGCATGCTAGTTATACATCTTTCAAAGTAGATCTCTTTATCCTTTTGTCGGTCCCAGAGTTTCAGTGTTCTTCCCCAGCACCATTATGCAAACCCACTGACTTTTCTTCAGTCTTCATTACTCAATGTCCAACATTTGCACACATAGGAGACTAATGAACATGACAGGACTTGGATCAGATAGAAAGTAACATTTTTGTTTTTCAGCAGTTTAAAGAGGCATTGTGCAGCAAATTTATACAATGCAATGCTTTTTGCTGTTGTTGTTTTGCTTTTTTTTCTTTTGATAGCTGCTTTCTTGAGCATTGATTGTGGATCCAAGCAAGACAAAATCTTTGAGAAGCTCCACCCTTTCCCAACTTATCATAATGTAAAGTGTTGATTCATTTGTGAGGATTTTGGTCTTCTTTATAGTGAATATTCATCCACACTAAGGGTTACAATTCTTGATCTTCATCATCATGTGCTTCAAGTCCTTCTCACTCCCAGGGAGCAATGTTGTGTTATCTGCATATTTAAGGTAGTTAATAAATTTTCCTCAAACCCTAATCCAAATTCTTCCTCCACATACATCTCTGATTATTGCTCCACTTACCAATGGAATAGGTCACTCTGATGCACCGTTGCTGACCTTAGACCATGCAGTATTCACTTGCGCTCTTGCGCATTTCCAAATGAGCTACTTAGAAATTTCCATTCTTTTATTATATCCAAACTGTCAAATGTCTTTCTAGAATCAACGAGACACAAGAAAACATATCTCTGGCATCCTCTGCTTTCAGTCAAGATCCATCTGACATGAGCAATGCTCTCACTAGTTCCATGTTCTCTTCTGAATCTGGGTTGACCCTCTGGCAGTTCCCTGTCAATATAGTGCTGCAACTGTAGGATGATCTTTAGCATCATGTTACTTGTATGTATTATTAGTGATTTCAGTGGCTTTCTCTTATGGAGATGCTGGCCATTTTGAATTGGAACAAAGCCTTTTGGAACGCAGCCACCTACCTGTCTTTGGAATATATAAAATAAGGATCTCTTCAGTCACTTAGTCAACTAATTGTCTTCCAAATTTCTGAGCTTAGACTAGGAAACGTTTCCAGTGCTTCATAATTTTATTGGTATCCCATTAATTCTTGAATCCTTGTGTCTGTCTAATGCTTCCAGTACAGCTTGGACGTTGTCCTTCAGTTCCACTCAGTCTTACTCATATGTTACATCATGAAAACATAAATGCTGTGTAGTTTTGGTACAGTTATTTTTTGTAGTCATTCCAATTTTTTTGCTACCTCTTGTACCAGTCAATATTTTGCCCATGGAATTTTTTAATATTTCAACTTGAAAAAAATCTATTCAGCATTATCAGGTTAAGATATGATAAGTTGTTCATCCTTATTGATTTTCTAACTCTAGGTCTGTGTCAAGTGGAGGGTAGTATGAGTGAAGAGGTGGGGTACAGTCTGTCAATCTGGCCATAGCCTGATGACTCCTCCTTATGGGAGTGGCTTTCTCTTGAGGATTCTGGGAACTTCCTCTTTCTCTACCTTCATCTTGCTGTTGAAAAGTTACACACAGACTTGCTAAAACCTGAGAGAATACACTCTCTGCTTCACCTTTTTGTTGAGAAGCCATACTCAGAGAGCTGGAGATGCCATGTGGAGACCCACACCAGCTCTGAGATGTTTCCACCAGCATTGGATCCATAAGACTTTTCACCCGCTGGCCTGTGATCTTCTTTCAATGGATTGTGCCGAGTGAGTCTGAAGAGGAAGTGATGGACTAATATCGGACAAGACTTTTCACCCACCAGCCTGTGATATTCCTTTATTGGATTGTGCTGCATGAGTCTGAAGAAGACGTTATGGACTAATATTGGACATAGGCGGCTAATATCAGATTTATGGACTTGACCTGGACTGGGTTGTAATATCTTCTCATTATATAATTGCTCTTTTTATTTTTTTAAACTCCCATTCAACTTTATTTGATCAAGCTCTGAAGCTTTTACTGGCTCAAGGATGAAACAGGAAGTGAACTATCTTATGAATTCATAAGCCTAACAGTTGTGGAGGTAGATGTAATGATTTTAGATCTTTTTTTAAACTGGGGGCTCTTACATTTCTTATCATAATCCATACATATATCCATATTGTCAGACATATCTGTACATAGGTTGTCATCACCTTTTTCAAAACATTTCTTTTTATTGGAGACCTTGGCTTCAGCTCCTCATTTCTCCTTCCTTCTCCCCCTCCCTCCATTTTCCCTTAAAAATTTATAAATTATTCTCTTTTTTCATATCTTACACCAACCACTATCTCATTTCATTCACTTTTCTGCTGTCCATCCCCTTGGAATGGGGACCATATGTCAACCATTGTAATCTGGTCCCCCTTAGCCTCCACCTCCTTTCTTACCCTCTTAGTATCCCTGCTTCCCTTATTGGTTCTGAGGGGTTTATCAGTTCTGGATTCCCTGTGTTGAGAGATCATATCTGTACCAGTATACATGTTCTGGTCTAGGCAGATTTGTAAGTTCAAATTAGGGTCATGGTAGTGTGTGTATATATCTGTGTGTGGAGGGAGACATTAAAGAACTAGAGGATGGGTGTGTGTTTTCTCAGTGCTACACTTGACCCTAACTACTTCTTCTTTGTGGCTCTTCTAACAGGGAGTGTTCAATTGACCACTGATGGGCCTTGCATCTCTACTCTGCCCTTCCCCTCGTTCCTATTGATATGCTGTTTTTTTTTTTTGTTGTTGTTTTATTTTGTTTTGGATCTTTGATGCCTGACACCTAATCCCCGAAACACCTCATGATTGCACAGGCTGGTTTGCTTATTCCATGTGGGCTTTGTTGCTTCTCAGCTAGATCGCTGCTTATTTATATTCAAGCCTTTAAGATCCCAGACCATAATGAAGGCCAAAGATGATAGTGGGATGGGGGGGGGGGATAAAAGGAAATAAGGACTGGGAGACACACAGGACATTTATAGAGGCCTATAGAGATATGCATAAATGTAAATACATTTATCTACAATGATGGGAATATATTTATCTATAAAGTATTATGGTAGCAAATGGACATTGGGCCTCCACTCAAGCACTTCCTCAATGCAAGTATAATTTGTTTTACTTACACAGCACTATGTGATGTTCACCTTCCCTGACATGATCTCTGAAGACAAAAATGGATGCATTCGCTATTGCTCTTTGATATAATGAGTTCACTTACATGCATATGAGTGTCCCTGGATTTGTTTCTCTAGTCAACCTGGTCTAACACAAGGTCTTTGCACATTTCATTATGACATTTTACTTTTCTTTTCAAGTGGGCCTTTGAAAGTTTCTTTTTAGTTTTTTTCTTCATAATTTCTCTGAATTTGCCTTAGCTATTCTGTGACTTAAGTTTCAGAGTGTCTTTTGATCTTACTTTCTTCCTTTTTTAGGGTACCACTTTGTTCTGGTTTATTATAATCACTACCTTTATTATAAACTTTCCTCTTTTTATTTATTTACCTTTAATTAAATAATTTTATTGGGGCCTCATATAACTCTTATCACAACCCACACAAACGTTCATTGTGTCAAGCACTTTTGTATATTTCTTTCCCTCGTCATTCTCAAAAGACTTGCTTTCTACTTGAGTCCCTGATATTCCCTCATTGCCCCCTTCTCTCTCTACTCCCCCCTCCCCATGAGCCCCTGATAAATAAAAAAATATTATTATTTTGTCATATATTACACAATCTGACATCTCCCTTCAGCCACTTCTCTGCTGCCTGTCCCCTAGGGAGGAGGTTATATGTAAATCCTTGTAATCTGTTCTTCCTATACCCCACCTTCCCTCCACCCTTCCATTATTGCCCTTCTCACCACTGGTTCTGAGGGGTTCTTCTGTCTTGCATTTCCCATGTTTACAGTTCCTATCTGTACCAGTGTATATCCTCAAGTCCAGCTGGATTTGTAAGGTAGAATTGGGATCATGATGAGGATGGAGAGGAGAAGAACTAGAGGAACCCTGTATGTTTCATCATGGCCACTCCACACCTGACTGGTTTGTCAGGTGAGAGCCTTCTGTGAGGAATTTCCAGTTGCCTATATATGGACTTTGGGTTCTCCCTCTGCACTCCCCATCATTCACAATGATATGAATTTCTGTTCTTTGATGCCTTATAGTTGATCACCTCAACACCTTGTGATCACCCAGGCTGCTGTACTTCTTCCATGAGAGATTCTTTGCTTCTCAGCTAGATGGCTGCTTGTTTATCTTCAAGCCTTTAAAGCCCCACACTCTATATCCCTTGATAGGCATGCGCCATCAGCTTTCTTCACCACTTTTGCTTATGCACCTGCTTTGTTTAGAGCAATTGTGTCAAGACACACTGGTGTGCTTCTTCCATGTGGGCTTTGTTGTTTCTCAGCTTTTCTTTCTTTCCTCTCTTTTTAAACACCTTTTTCTTTCTTCATGTATGGTGTTTTTGATGTCACCCAACAGATCAATAGGTCTTTATCAGGGATTAATGCAACAAAGCTATTCCTGAAATATTTTGGCTATTCAGGTGGGATATATTCAAGTTTGTATTTGGCCATCTTGGACTTCTTTTAATTTTCTTCAACTTCAATCTGAACTTAAATATGAGTGATCCTTTGTATTTGGCCCCTGGCCTAATTTTAGTTGTTGATCTTGAGTTTCTTCATTGTCTCTAATTATAGATATAGTGATTTTAAATTCTGTGTACATCCCCCGGTGAAATCAATGTGTTTAATTGTGTGAAAAACCATGAATTTGTAAGGAGTTGTATGCAGACAAATGCTCTGCATCGTAATGATGGAGCTTGGGGATGGGGAAGATTCTAGTGAAGAAGGTCTTCACTACAGTGTGTGGGAGATATACCCCAACTAAGGTTATTCCCCACAATTCTCCCCAGTAATATCGCCAATTTTAAGGTGCTGCTTGCAATTAAATGGTTGCTACTTTACCTTGAAAGTCACCTACTTGAATGCGATCTGCCTGAAGGTCGTCTCATATCAAGAGCAATCAGACAGCCCTATCCCAAGCATGGCCCCCTCCTAATGATAAGGCTCATAGATTATTCCCCTGGAGATGAGCTCAGGGACATCTAAGGTCAAGTCAGCTCAGAAGACTAAGCAAGCTTAGGCAGCCATATTAATTCTAGGACCTGTCCACGGAGAACCTACCTTCCTCTCACGTGCGTGTCCCTGGCATGTCCCCTTCCTGTTATGTGTGTGTCCTCTGCATGCTGTGTGTATACCCCCAGTTTCTTCCCTTCAATTATGACTCTAGTCAACCTTCTTCCTGTTAGGGATGTGTATCACGTGACTCACATGCCTCAAATTATATAAGCTTGTGAGAAAGCACATTCACCCCCGCTCTCTGGTTACAGTCTCATGAAAGGGGCGACCACTCACATATTTTGCCTGATGTTTCTTTAATTCATCCTTCAATTACAAAACAGCCCCCTAGGACCCATTCCATTGTGGAGGTTCATCCCCCACATAATTGTTTATTGTGTTGCTGGGAACAAGCGCCCTGTATACTCATGCATACACCGAAGTTTCCAGCACCTTTTTATGCTGAATCCCCACCCCCACCCCACCCCACCGGCTTAAACTCAAGTGAGGGTCCCACTTACCTGTTCTCTCGTGCAGTGCGGGTGCTCTCCAGTCTCTCCATCTTCTCTGTAGGCACCACAGCCTCTGTGGGTGTTCCAGTGAGTGCTGATATCATGGGTCTTCTTTTCTCCTGCATGCCCGCAGCCTCTGCATTGTCTGTACCTGGGGACACCGCATCCTTGTCAGATGAATGTGAGAGTCGGCTGCTCTTCTCCGTGCCTGTGACTATGACATAACCTTTACAGTCTTATCCCTGCTTGGCCAGGCCCCTTTGCTCCATGAAGCATTGCCGAATATAAGTACCACTATATCTCTGGTCTTGGAGAGACAGTGCATTTATTTACAGAAGTCTGCTATATCTTATTTTTTGTTTTCTTATTAACCCTTATCTGGACCCAGTGTTGACTATGCTAGCATACAGCAGTCTGTGTTAGGGCTCATAATTTCCACACTGAATTTTATGCACCCTGTGTTACTGCACATGTTGCATTTGGAAGGCTTGCGACTTTTGTGTTTTCATGTGGTTGCTGATTGGCTAGTTTGTGTACTTTTAAAGTCATTGTTGATGCCATATTGCTTTTGTTGACCCTTTTTTCAACTTACAAAGCTAGTTTACTGCTTTTCTTTGAAATAAATATCCAAAATCATGTAACCTATGGATGCCTCCATTAATGTAGTTTTATTGGTATCTATTTTAAAATCATTTTATTGAGAGCTCTTACAATGCTTATTATAATCCATACATCAATGGTATAGGGTGCATTTGTCCATATGTTGCTATCATTTTCTTAGAGAGTTCTTTTCTATTGAGCCCTTGTTATCAGATCCTCTTCCCCCCACCCAGCACCTCCCCACCCGCACATCCCCTTGGTAGATTATAAAGTATTATTGCCATGTGTCACACTGACCACTGTCTCTCTT
Organism: Nesogale talazaci; assembly: GCA_004026705.1. Classification (NCBI taxonomy): domain Eukaryota; kingdom Metazoa; phylum Chordata; class Mammalia; order Afrosoricida; family Tenrecidae; genus Nesogale; species Nesogale talazaci. The sequence continues at coordinate 102,919 of PVJH01002085.1, read as the reverse complement.
CCCTCATGAGTTCTGTTGTTTCTTCCCCTGGAGGGGTGTGTGTGGTTGTGTGTCGATCACTTTCCCTTTCACACCCATCCCCCCTTCACACTTCCCATCTCGTATCTCTCTCCCTTCGTGCTCCTGGGTTGCATGTGCCCGGAGCTTTGATCCCTTATCTACAATTGTGCACATGCTCTGGTCTCGTCCAATGTGAGAGGTATCGGTGGGTTGGGGTGGTGGGGCTGAGGAAGCCTCAAGGAACCAGAGGGGTATTTTGTGTTTCATCAGTGCTTTACTGCACCCTCTTTGACGCATCCCTTCCTTGTATGTGTTTTTATTTTGAAATTGACCGGAAGCTGCTGCATTTCCCACCCTAGGCTTATTGTCGAGTCAATAAGTTTTCCCAGTTTTTTGTGGTAAAATTTGGTGTGTTGACTTATATTCAGGTTGACTCAGACTAGAGTTTATGTGTTTCTTGTAAGGAAGAACTCATTGGTCTTGTATACTTCTGTCATGTTTTAAACATGCAGCATGATTTGTATCACAGAGACCATGCTCTCCAATTCCTCTCCCTTCCTCTTTTTTTCCCAATGCTTGCATTCTAATTGCCAGTAGTTATCAGTGCATTTTGATTTGATGTTTTGCCAATGTCACATTGGAGATGTTGGAAGAATTCTTGGATTATTTTTTCATCACTACTTTTGGTAGGTGGTGCATAAAACTGAAGACTAGTTGTTGATTGGATTTCCTTCTTTGTGGATAGACATTACCTGCGAGATCATTGTACTTGAAGACATACCTAGAAATGCTCATTTAGATAAGGAATTCATGCCACTCCTCTTGATTGTAACATTCTTGGCAGAGTAAACCATATAGTTTTCTGATTTAAATTGGCCCAATTTCATCTCAATATTGCCTAGAATATCAATATTTGTGAGTTCTATTTCATCTTTAATGACTTCCACTTTTCTTAGATTCATATTTTGTACTTTTCATGTTCTAATTGTTAATGATGTTTGCAGCTATTTATTCTCACTTTGAGTCTGAAAATGAATGTTCTGAAGACTTTCCTTTCATGGACTTTACTCCATCCATGTCATGACAGTCCATTCTAATTTAAGAAGGGTACTCTTCCTCAGTCATATTTAGAGTGCCTTCTGACCTGACAGCTAAACATCTGTTAATATCGCTATCTATTTATCTGCCTATATACTTATATATACACACATGAGTTAACAAACAACACAGGCAGCATTACTTTCATAGCATTGGATACATGACTTTTCATGCCAGTAAATTTAAAGGATGTGACTAGTGAAATAATGAATTAATTAAATGAAATTTTCTGTGGGTCAAATCACACAATATTAATTCAGCCAAGCATGAGAGTACCTCACATAATTGATCCTTTAAAGTTTAAGATTTGTTCTAAATCACATTTCATCGGAAAGATAAAACATGCACAAATGTTTCTAGTCACCTCTTTGTCTTTATTGTTTATTTCCAGTTGATTATTAAGGTTGATCAGTTCCCTTTTAGAGAAGCTTCTTAGACCGCAAATGCAATAATGGTCTCTAAAGAAGTACATTTTCTGTACAGTTTCAATTTCTAGTTAAAGTGAAGTTCATTTGTTCGGACCTTTTGTACAATATATGTTCATTATTTGAAATAATATAATGTTATGCCTATATGATTGATAAATGAGATCATAAATCTGGCTCTTGTTTACTGAAATGTTTATATGAAAATGACTATTATGAATAAAGTTATTCTCATGAGACAGCACCATCCCTTGGGGGCAATTAGGGTATTTATAGTGGTGTTGCTGATTGTAACAATGATATAAAGGGTCTTATGTTAGCATTTGTAGAGAAAACATAGGATATCATTGCAGTGTGTAATGCAGGGTCAGCGGTTCAAAGCCACCAACTGTTCTGAGGGAGATAGATGAGGCCATCAACTCCTGTAAAGATTCACAACTCTGTAAACACTATGGATCTGAGTCAATAAGAGTTGGACTGGACGTGATGGCAGTTGAATAATTGTCATCAAGGGAAAGTTCTAGATCTGTAAGGAGATGAATAACATGTTTCCTCATATTTTTGTTTCCTAGATTTATTTTTAATGATTTTACTTCAAAATGACCTGCAAAATGAAGCTTTCTCAGGCTGAGGTCAAAACAATGATGAAGATATTGGTGTTCATGCAGGTTGCTGGATATTGTCTCCAGGCTTTCGTAAAGAGGGGTACATGTCCTAACTGCATAGTGGAGTAAGTGTTGGGTTGTAAACCCAACAATTGGCAGTTCAAACCTACCAGCCATCTTGGGATGGAAAAATTGTGCACTTTGTTTCCATAAGTATTTACAGCTTCAGAAATCACATAAAGTGATTCTAGCCTGACCTTTTCATTCATGTTGCTCAGAATAAACTCAAGAGTTATCTTGTTTTGTTTTATTGGGGGTCTTCAGGGGTGGTGGTGGGTGGGTGCTATATCCTCCTAATTCCTTTGTAGGAGAAGATCCTTTTAATGAAGTTTCAGGAACTGATAAAAGTGTAATGAAGAGTAGATACAAAGAGAAACCAGCATGGAGGCATTCACATAAGACCCTTGATCCTCTTGAAATAGTGATTGTGAAGATAGGGAGGGATGATGTTATTGAAAAACACTAGAATAAGACATTAAAATGACTGGGCTTTGCGATGGGTTAACTTAAATAGATGTACGTTAGAGATGCATGTTAAATTTAAGTACAACATTCTTAACTGGAAATACATCTGAAAATGGAATAGTATAAAAATGGGAAATAACTGCGCTTAAGAAGGTAAAATTTTTCAAGGTTCACTGAACTGATTGTCACAAAATAGGCTTCATCAATTGATGTAATACCAATAGAAATAATTCAGCAAGCTGATCAAATTCTGGAAGTACTCAGTGGTGTATGCCAAGTAATTTTAAGTATAGCTACCTGGTCAAATGATAAGAAGAGACCCATATTTTGTACTCATTTCAATAAAACATTGATCCTAAAAAACTATAGAAAAGTATAATTGATGTCACATGCAAACAAAATGTTATTGAAGATCATCCAACAATGCAATCTACCAGTGCATTTTCAGGGCACTGCTAGAGGTTCAGGCCAGATTCAGATGAAGCTGTGGAAGAAGGATATCGTTGTTGACTTCAGATGCATCTTAGAGGAAAGAAGAGAATACCAGAAAGATGTTTCTTTATGCTTCATTGACAATACAAAGGCATTGAACTTGTGGATCACACCAAACCACAGCTAGTCTGGAGAAAAATGTGAATCCCACAATCCTATTGTACTTGTACAGAATCTGTACATGGATCAAGAGACAATTGTGTGATCTGAACAAAGGAATACTGCATGATTTAAAATAAAAAAAGCTGTGCATCAAGATTGTATCTTTTCACCATACTTATCAATCTGTACAATGAAAAAATCAACAGATAATCTGGATTATATAAAGAAGATAGTGGCATCAGGATAGGAGGAAAATTGATTAGCAACCTGAATATCATTTGGTAAAACTGTTGACAAGACCTCCTTAAAGAGGTATGTACATGACACAACCTTTCTTGCTGAAAATGAGTAGGACCTGAGGAAGTTGTTGATGAAGATCAAAGATTTTTAGCTTTCACTATGGATTACAGCTCAATGTAAAGAAGACTAAAATCCTCACAACTGGACCGATGGTTAAAAGGAGAAAAGTTTGCAGTTGCCAAGGATTTTTCTTATTTGGAGCCACAATCAAAGTACATGGAAGCAGCAACCAAGATATCAAACAATGAATATCATTTTGTAAATCAGTTGACAAGACCTCTTTCAAGAGTTGAAAAGCAAAGTTGCTACTTCGAAGTCTAAATTGTGTCTGACCAAAGATGGTATTTTCAATTGTCTCAAATACATGTGAAATGCAGACATTGCAAAAGGAAGCCTGAAGAATAGATGCATTTGAACTGTGACCTTGGAAAAGCATATTGTAAATACCATGGACTGCCAAAAGAAATGTCAAATATGTTTTGGAAGAAGTATAGCCAGAATTCTTGCCAACCCTTCAGCATAGGTACTTTAGAACATGTTCCTGGAGAGATGAGTCCCTGGAGAAGGACATCATGTTTAGTAAAGTGTAGAGACAGTGAAAAAGAGGAAGTCCTTCACAAAGGTGGTTTCCCACCAAGATCGCACCTTTCGACACCACAGCGAATATTTGTGAAGATGTACTGCACTAGGAGGTGTTTTGTTCTGTTGTACCTAGGGCCACGCTGAATCAACCCCTCTCAATGACACGAAACACATGAACACATCTACTCCCATAGCATCTTGTGCTCAATCATGTCTCTATGATACATGAATAGCTGCAGATAAGTTCTTTCAGCAATAGACTTGTCTAGTATTGATGTGGGACCTTAACTGATTCAATCAAAACAGTGCTTCTAAGGGCATCTGCTAGGTCAGAGAGGTCCACTCAGAAAGCTAGGGCAATCACTTTTTTTGTGGATCCAAAGGCAGCAAATGTTGACAACTATTCTCACAGGAAGCAGTCTCAAGGATGTATTAAACCACTAGAAGGTTTTTCAAATGGAAACTGTTTTGTGACAAAAAGTCAAAGAAAATTACATCAAAAAATATTTTGCTATCAACATAATGCAACCTTTTGGACATTGAATACCATGCCCTTCCCTTTGATTGTGTTATTCTCAGCATCAAAAATCATATGGTTTTTAGTTCAAAATGGCCAACTTCAGTCAATTTCATCTCACAAATGCCTAGAATATCAATCTTTATGCATTCAATTTCACTTTTAATGATTTTCAAATTTCCTAGATTCCCACTTCACACATTCCAGGTTGCAATTATTAATCAATGTTTGCAAACACCCCCCGCCCCCCATTTTGAGTCTTGCCCTATCAACAAATGAAGGCACTAAAGACTTTACTTTCATAGGCTTTACTCTATAGACTTGGTTATGATTGACTCTACTTTGAAAAGGCAGTTTAAAAAAATTAAAAGTGGTTTTCCTCTGTTATAGTTTGAGTGCTTTCTGATCTGACTGGTTCATCTTTTGGCACTATCTCTAACAGTGTTCTGCTTCTGTTCATTGGGTTTTCAGGAACTGATAATGTTTTGATGCTATCCATAGGATTTTGCCATCTCTTTTATGTAAAACATCATGCAGTGTAGTGGTGGTTGTGTCTTACTATGATGCTGGAAGCTATATCACTGGCATTCTAAATAGCTGGTATCCAAAGTGGAACTTCCAGATTAAGAACAGACATCAAAGAAGGACTCTGCTCCCCACATCAGAGGAAGAAACTGCTGAAAATAGTATGTAGAGCATCAAAGCACTGTCAGATACTGAAGGTCTAGTGAATGGAAGCATAACATTGTTGAAAATAGTGCCAGAAGATAAGAAAATAAAATTAACTACATCTCTGAGAAGAGGCGGTGGAAAAAGTCAATATCAGGAGCTATACCTAGGCCAGGGCCTGACTGGAACAAACATATGTGTATACAGAACCATGGACTTCAATTCACTTACTTTGAAGATATCATGAGGATAGTCTTGATGGCACTTCAAAAGGACATACAATATGATAGCAGTGGCAGGTGAGTGAAAATGAGGAGGAATTCTCAATGAGCTGGATTGATACAATAGCTGCAACGATGAACTAAAGCAAAACAATGATCATGAAGATGATGAAGGATTTTAATTTTCATTCTGTTACATATAACATATATGTTATATGTATGACTATATGACTACACATGACTATATGACTATACATACTATATGACTATACATATATGTTATATGTATACATATATGTATATATATGCCATTATGACTCAATGGCAGCTAACCATACAACCAGAAGGATACTTCAGAGTTCCAGAAATTGGTGCCAAAATAGTGTGCCTTGTCTAGAACTTCCTTTGCATGGTTCAGAGATCAAGAGGTGAGGAGGCCAATTCTTGAAATTTAGATGTGAGACTTAGAGTCTCATCAATACAGGATTATTTTAGACCACCCTCTCTGATTTTTACCCCCAGTCTTATCAGGGTCAGTGAGGCAGTGAGTGCAAGCCTCCTCCCTTCTCCTTTAGATCAACTACCCACCATAAGGAAATATCCTGACTGTCTCCCAAGTGGAGTCCATGGCCCTATACCTCACAGACCTCTGAGAGCCCTGGATTCTGGAACCCACCATGGCCAGTGGAACAGAATCTTCATAGTTACACTCCCTTACTGGATCCCCTCTCCTCCTCTTCTTGCAAAGGTGCAACTCTAATGGCCACCAGATTTAAAACTCACAGCTAAGTCAAAAGAGGTCTGACCAGATTAGACAGGAACACAACTTGAACATTCTGGGGCCTTCAACCATATATTAGATTTTTTTCCTGCTTTCTTTTGAAGAAGAAAACCACAAGACTCTTTTTCCCATCAGAGAGACAAGAACCCAGCATTTCTGTTTCTTGGATGGATCCCCTTCCCTTATCTAGGTGTCTGGCTGACACCAGGACTTACTGTCCTTAGCGGGATTCCCTCCTGGTTGAAAGTTTCCTCTCTTACCCCACTTTGGACCTCCAGTCCAATAGCTTATTTCCACCCTTTGATGACACCAAAAGAGCAGATAGCACTGGATTGTGCAGAAAACACAATAAAAGAACCTTCTGTTATAAATATAATAACAGAAGGATGCACTCTCCTTATATAATATGTAGGGTCTGTAAGAACCTAGTATCTTAATACACCCGTCACCTATCCCAATCACCATTACCTCAAAACCTCACTTCTAAAACTTCAGTAACACATGCTCTCTTATAGCCTACCAAGTAACCACATATCTCTTTTAACTCTCTTCTCCTACTCATCAAAATTACAATGCTTAACAGAAAAGCTTAATATGATAAATAGCACTACTTAAAAATCAACTCCTGGGCACTCATATCCTAGGCCTTTTACCCACCCAAATATTTCGCGCTCTTTCTCTCCACACAATTTCTAGCCCCATCTGAATCTCCTCTGACCTAGAGAGACACCACCTTCCTCTGCTACACAACCTAGAAGCCTACTTAGCATCTACAGCTCAGACACTATGTTGTACAAACAACAGCCACCAACAACTACAACAAAAAATCAGGAGAAATGAAAGAAACTGAAGATTAACCAAAGAAAAAGAAGCCCTCTAACTGCCAGATAGAGAACACCAAAAAACCCTAAAACATCCTTAAAATTTAGGGGCATACAAGAGATTAAGAGGTCAATCCTGAAAATAGGTGAATAAAAGGAAGCTACAATGAAACTCAGACTTCAGAGAACTTTAGGAACTAAAAAAATGTATCAAAAAAAAAACTGAGTACACAATCTGACCAATAGAATGGAAGAAATGGAAAATAGATCAGTGAACTAGAAGATAAGAATTCAGAAAACAAGGGAAACAATCAAAAAGCAAAAGAATCTGAAGAATGTCTCAGGATGATGTGGGATATAATTAAACAAAATAATATTCAAATTATTGGGTTGCCTGAGAAGAAAGAACCAATCTACAGTTAAAATAGTAAAGGAATTTTTGGAAGAAATTTCCCCCATATCACAAATGAGGAGAAAACAAAAATCCAGGAAGTGGAGAGAATACCAAATAGCTTAATCCCTCCCCCCCCCATTTTTTTTTAAATACATCAAGACATACAGTAGTCAAATTATCTAATGTTAATGAAAAGGAGAGAATCATGCAAAAAACTAAAGAGAAATCAAAGCAGTTACCTTAAAGTTGAACAGATACTATACAGGAATGAAGAAAATTAGAGCAACATATTCTGAAAGTGGAAAGACAGCAATTATAATCCAATAATCCTTTATCCAGCAAGGATTTGCATCAAATTTGAAGGATAAATAGAAGATTTTTAATAAGGAAATACTTAGAGAATTCATAAAACAAGGCCAGCAATACAAAAAATATGACCCAGTTCTTTATGGGCTGAAAAGCAACAACCACAGCATTAAAACATGACACCACAACAGGGTGCAGCACTACCCAGAAATCAACACTGAAAACAGTATCTAAAAATTACAGATCTAATGGAGAAAGAAGGAACCTATCAACTACACACACATACACACACACCGCCTCATAAAAGGAGAAGAAAACAAATATCAAGCACAAATAAAATGAGATGATGGCAACTGATCTGCATTTAAATTTAATTACACTGAATTTCATTGGACTAAATGCACAGATCAAAAGACAAAATGATAAACTGAAATAAAGAAGTTTCCATCAATCTACTTTCTTCAAGAGATACATCTCAAACTTAAAGACAAAAATAGATTTGGGGTCAAAGAATGGCAAAAATCTACAAAACACATTACTATGAAAAATTGGCGGTGGCAATATTAATTTCTGACAAAATTCACTTCAAGATATAATGAGACAAGAGTGGATATTACATAATGCTCAAGGGATCAATAGACCAAGAACACCTAATCATAGTAAACATATATGCGCCCCACAAAAGACCCAGGAAATTCATCAGCCAAATCTTCAGGGAGATGAAAAGAGAAATTAACAGATCCCCAATAAGAGAAGCTAATTGCAACCCACCACTCTCAAAGAAAGATGGATCACAGGTAGGTTCAATAAAGAAATGAAAGAGCTGAAGACACAACAGAACAACTTGACCTCCTAGATATTTATAGAACTTTCCAACTAACAGCAAAATAATACACATTATTCTCCAACACACTTGGCTCATATTCTAAAATAGATTACATGCTGGATCATAAAACTACTCTGAGAAAATTGAAACACATAGAGATCATTCAAACAATCTTTTCTTACCATAGTGAAAGTTTTACTTCTTTTCCCAGTGGTACTCAATTGATTTCTTGCCATTGTTTTATGGTGCTGGCTAGGACTTCCAACACAATGTTGAATAAAAGCAGAGATAAGGGACATAGGAGAGTGGGTTCCCTTATTCAGTGGACACATATTTTCAACATTTCTCCATTTAGTGTAATATTGGTTTTTCATATATGACCTTTGAGTGTTGAGGATTTTCCCTTCTAATTCTCCTTATTGAGAATCCTAAGATGTCCACAATAGGTTTTATGGGGAAGACAGAGGAGTTTAGTAAAACAGTCACAACAGAAGATTAACAAACAGAAATCAGTTGGATCCCTATATATTAATGATGAGAATCTGAAAAAGACATTAAGAAGTCAGTACCATTCAAAATAGCCACACAAAAACTGAAGTTTCTAGGAATAAACCTGAACAACAACAACAACAACAACAACAACAACAAAAAACACTTGTACAAAGAAAACTCCATAATGCTACTTCAAGAAAATAAAAGAACTTTACACAAAAGGAAGCATATTCCATGTTCACGGATCAGAAGACCCCAATATTGTTAATACTACTTATAATAAAGTACAAATTCAATGTAATATAGATTTGATGCAAATTTCTGCATCATTTGTTAAAGAAATGGGAAAAAAAAACTAGTTACCAACTTCATATGGAGAGAGAAGCTGCCCAGGATTGGCAAATAATTCCACAAAGGGAAGAACAAAGTAGGTGATCTTGGAACATCTGACCTCAAAATCTAGTGCACAGTCACAGTTGTCAAAACAGGCTGGTACTGGTATAATGCTAGATACTTAGACCAATAGTTAGGGACAGAAAACCCAGAAATATAAATATCCACATATAGGCAACTGATTTTAGATAAAGACCCAATATTCATTAAATAGTTAGTAGATTCCCTTTTAATAAATACTGCTGGGCAGGCTGGACATCCACCTGTGGAAGAATGAAATAAGATCCATTTCTCACTCCATGCACAAAAAATCAACACAAGGTGGATCAAAGACCTGAATGTAAAACGTAAAGTAATCAGGATCATTGATGACAAAATTGGGTTAGGTGTAAGTGTGCAAGTGCAGGGGCTATGTGGGCTATCAGAGATAACAAAGAAAGTACACTCCATGAAAGACAAAATAGATGAGTGGGACCTTTTAAAAATAGAACATTTGTGTACATAAAGAGACATCATTAAAAGAGTAAAAAGAGAAATCACAGTGTGGAAAAAGACATTTAGTAATGACATAAGGGACAAAAGACTAACTACTAGAATCTACAGTATTTTATAAGCCTACCCCCCCAAAAAAAAACAAATTGAAAGTCCTCCAAAAAGTTGGGCAAAGAAATTGAACAGAAGTCACAAAAAGTTCCACTCGAATGGCTAATAAACACCTGAGGAAATACTCGCCTTCACTAGCCATCTGGGAAATGCATTTCAAAGCAAATATCATCTACCATCTAATACCCATAACAGGAGACCAATTTAAAAAGTAAGCAAAATGAGAGCAACAAATGCTGGAAAGGGTTTGATATTACTGAAATTCTTATCTATTGCTGGGGGGCTTGTAAATATGTACAACCATTGTGAAAAGAGATACAGTAATTCTTAAAATATATGGCAATTGAAATACCATATGAATCAACAGTACCATCACTGGACATACACTGCCAAGGAAAGAAGAATGTATTTGTTCTCGCATGTACATTGCAGCAGAGTTCACAATACAAGAAGCTGGAAACAGCATGAAGTTCCATCAGTAGAAGACTGGACAAAAACCAAACAAAAAAGACCAAATAAATTTTTAGAAAACAAACTTTATTGTATATGTATGCAATGAAATACTATGCACCCCTTAAAAACAGTGATGATTTTTTTGTACCTTAATGGCTGATCTCTGATCCCTTTGACAATTCATACTCACACAGGCTGGTGTGCTTCCATGAAAATGAGGAGGAGGACAGATTGGGGACCCAATGCCCAACTATAAGTAACTGGACATCCTATTACAGAAGGGTAGCACAGAGGAGAGGAGTCAGTCAGGGTGCAGTGTAGCAATGATGAAACATACAACTTTCCTTAGTCCTTAAATTCTTCCTCCTTCTCCCCCCATCATGATTCCAATTCTGCCTTACAGATCTGGCTAGACTGGTACACATGGGAACACAGGGAATCAAGACAAAGGATCCTTTCAGGACCAGTGGTGAGAGTGGTGATATCAGAGGGGTGGAGAGAAGGTGGGGAACAAAGGGTGGATCAATTACAAGGATCTACATATAACCTCCTCCCTGAGGAACAGAAAGCAGAAAAGTGAATGAACAGAAACCTTCAGTGTAAGGTAAGACAGTGTAAGATATGAAAAAATAATTATAATATATAAATTATCAAGGGCTCATGAGGGAGGGTGGAGCAGGAAGAGTGGGGGGAATGAGTAGCTGATACCAAGGGCTCAGGTAGAAAGCAAATATTTTGAGAATGATGAGGACAACAAATGTACAAATGCGCTTGACCCAATGGATGGATGGATTGTGATGAGATGTATGAGTCCCCAATAAAATGATTTTGAAAAGAAAAAGCAGTGATGAAACTTTGAATCACCTTAAGAGATGGAGGGATCTGAGTGAAGTTAGTAAATCACCAAAGGACAAATACTGTATGAGTTAGCTGCTGTAAGACTAAGTAGCAGAATGGGCACAAGATCAGGCTTGTTGGGCAACCTGTCTGCTGGCCAGGGAGTGCAATAGCCTCATAGAGAACCTTACCAGTGCCAATGAACTAGCCACCATCCACTCTTCGTCAGTATTTTGAAAGTCAGTTTGCCTGAGGGTGCCTCACATCCGCTGGGATCAAATGGTATAGGGAGGGGAAAGGATGTTGTCTAAATCTATAAGTAGGTCCCCCAGGTGAGTAGACAGCCCTATTACAGTGACGAGGAATACTGATGGGCAAAACAAGCTGTGTGAGGAAAAAGGGAGTAAACCCATCTGGGAGAATACAAATGAATGCCTGGTGTTAAGTGAGGAGGTAGAATCCACCTCCATCTTGGGGAAGAGTCTAAAAATGCCTTGGGGACCGTAGCAGGGGAAGGTCATTGGTGGTATGAACTGAAAGGGCCACATTGATCTGGACTTCTGGGTGCATCCCGGAGACTCAGGCCAGGTGCTGTTGAAGGTTGGGACTTTGCATCCTGGACCTTCAAGACACAAAAACTCAATCTGTGAAGCGTTTTTGGTGAGAAATGATGCAGACTCCACTGGGTGAACCGCACTCTACCTCAGATACACTCGTAACCTGAAGACTTGAGTTGGAAAATATATGGCGTCTGAGGTAGTTGAAGATTGTTGAACTGTCGGTAGGTAGATAGACATGGCCTTACTCCATCAATGGCCCACATGCTGCATTAAGATATATATTATTGGGCTGAGCCCCAGTGGCGTACTGGTTGAGTGCGGGACCGCAGCCCACTGGCTTGGTGGTTCAAATCCAACAGCAGATCTCCAGGGGCAAGGCTGGGCCTCCCACCCCCACCAAAGGTCAGTGATGCCCTCCCCAAAAAAGACATGTATTATCCTGGCAAACCTGTGACTGACACTTTTATTGTTTATTATTGTAAATTTCCCTGACACCTGACTTCAAATGTTTGTGTAAATAACATCTAGTTATGAAATGATTGATTCTGTACAAGTGAATAATTCAGGTACTGTTGATGTGGAGTTAGACTACATTGACTCAATACCCCTGTTAACAGGACTTTAAAAAATTAGTACCAGGATTAATCAAAGGTAATATTAATGGAAGATAGCTATGCCCTTGAGAGTGATCTGTAAGACTCTCCACTACAAATTAGCAAGAAGGTTTTTAAAGGAAGCAAAGGCAGATAAAAAAGACCAAATAAAATTCTAGAAAAACTACCAAAATAAAACCATGGATCCAAGAATGGATTTGGAACACACACTAGATTACAACTCCAGCCAAGAAAAATTAGTTCTCCCATCATGGCCCTACTCAATATTCCCCCCTCAGGAAGGGAACACAGAGGATATGAGTGCTATAGTAAAATGCGGCAAAGAAATTAGATGGTGCCGTCTATCAGATAAAATAATGTCTGGGGTCTTAATGGCTTGTCTCTAAACAAGCAGCCCTCTAAGTGAGATGTCTAGTAAGCCCCTCTGGAACAAGCACACCATCATCAGTCACTAAGGATTATAAATCATATAATCCAAAATAGAAGGTCAGATTAGTATCCAAGCTTAGATTGTGAGACTTTGCTTAGCAGAAGGCTATGGATGACAGTGAGAGCCCAAGATACATGAGTGGGGACCACGCAGGAAATTAGCCTCCGGTGATCTCCCTCTATCCATAATTGAAGGATGAGAGGAAGGTGGTAATTAAACATAGTGCATTGGCGAGATGGGTGCAGAAGATAAAAGGGATAAATCTGACTTGAGCAGTTAAAACTGTATCAGTTGCTCTCCTCTCTGATGCATGCTGAACCTGATGTGATTTCATCATTTCCTGTATTTTTGCTTTTCGCTTCTTTGTTTATTTTAGGATTTGCCTCAGAAGAGTTATGTCATGGTGGTGGTGGGGGGGGGGGTGTCACAATCCTGAAGTTGCGTTATGTTTTGCTGTCTTGTGGTATATGAAACTCAGGGTTGATGAATCTATAGAGACATTAAGTAGGAAAAGGGTTTGGGGTAGGGGTGGGGGGGATAGACTGTGGTGTAAAAGGGAGATGATGACAAGGAGTCTAGGTAGGAAAAGAATGTTTGGAAACTCCTTGTGAGAGGAATTGTTCGCTACTGCTTAATGTGATTGAACTATGGAATGATATGACATAGGCATTGACTCCCAAATAATAACAATAATAACTTAAAATAATGACAGATGCATATATGTGAATGAAAATTCCCACAGAAAGAAAGACAGCATGTAAATCAAACAGACCCATGATAAGAGCAGTAAGAAGCACCATAAACAAAGAGTTGGGCAAGAGCACAATGAAAAGACACAGAAATGCACCACCCAGAGAAAAGGGTCACCCTGACAGTGAAAGATAGATGCCCTGCGTGATATATAGCATTGCCATGTCATGGAATCAGGACCAGTAAGTTAGGACTACGAGTAATTGGGCCCTAACTTTACTTTGTAGGTCACTGGTGTCACTGATTTAGAAACATAAGTCAACTGCCAGAGGACATTGGGCTGAGGAGTGAAGAGGAGCTGGTGCCTTCAGGGGTATTATTGATTACTAATTATTAATTTAAGTCCTCAGGGGTTTTATTGATTACTAATTATTAATTTAAGTCAGATTGCAAATCTTTCTTAATTGCACTCTTTTCCTAAGCACCTGGGAGTGTTTTTCAGAATGATGGCATGAGGAATACCATTTCCCCATCCCTATATCTACTAGAAGAATTGTGAGGTGCGGAGTGTGGATTTCTGATGCTACGCAAACTTTCCAAATCAAAGGGAAAAGAGAAGAGATGGACCTCCATCAGGGGTGATTTCTGAGGTTCTGCCCATATGAAATGTCTTAGTTTGGCTTCATTTTAAAAATCCCTTCATAGGTTTTACTTGGTGTCATACTACTACTCTTGTAATAAAAGGATTTGACTCAAATATTCTGTCACTTCTTCAATCTCATAGCTGTGTTTCTCCTTCTTGTCAAGTAGCATGCTGCACTCTAGTGTGGATGTGTGTGCTGGGTTTGTAGGATCAAGTGCAAAGATTTCACGCTGTACCCAGTGTAATCAGAAACATGCCCATTTTTGTTCTGATCATGTGAGACAAATCCTTAAATTGCTATGTTGGCTTAGATAGTGTCATGTGAGAAACACATCTCAAAGCTGGCAATTTTCAGAGGCATACTGTGGTTTCTGGATGTGTTTCCCTCTCCTGATGTAAGTTGCATTTGTTGCTTTACGAGCAATGACCATGCGTGTGAATTCAATTTCATTAACCATGAGAGGGCCAGGAGAGCATTTCTGTGGGTTTGTTCACTAAATTCAAGCCTCTGAGAAAGCGGCAAGTGAGCGCTAGGCCACTGAAAAAAAGAGAAGGTGCATTTTGAAAGAAAACTGCATGGGAAACCTCAACCTCTCTTAATTTACATATGGTGACATTTTCCAGAAATATTGAAACATTAGCTGTGACATAATGAAATTCTGCCTATCAGCCATGGAAGGAATAATGTTACTGTAAAGGTAACCTGTCCACAGTTTGTTATCAGGAAAATATTCTTGCCAAGAAACATATATTTAGTAAGGCATGATAAGGAAGAATTTTCCCCCCTTACATTTTCTCTCCTGGGCTATCCATCTTTCCCTACAGATTTACTGCATGATCACTCCCTTTACATGCTAATTATGTGCAGGTCTGGCAAATTTGTTAGTGGTGACACTTCTGGGACCCAGTGGGACTACAACTCATTATGTGGCAATGTCCAGATATATCAGATATTATTAGCTGTCATTAATCTGCTGTAGAAACATGAATGCTAAGGCAGGGAGAGAGAAAAAAAGGGGTCTGCAACTAACGTCTGGCAATAGCCTGAACCCCATAAACTCAAAAGAGATATTCAGCCAAAGAGGAGGCAATGAGCAAACATGGACAATGCTTGATTCGATTTTTTTACCTTGTTAACTGACACGGTAAAATCAGGCAGGAAGGAGGGAAAACTCAGCATCGCTTATTTTGTTATTTTAATACCCCTTGTACCCATTTCACTGGCACTAACCTTTTATGGTAGCTATGTGTATTACACACATTATTTATTATTTCTTCTTCACCTCAAAGAAACACCAGAATTAGGCATTTGACCACCAGGCATATTTCAGTTATAATTCTGAGGACTAATTCTTAAGACATTGAGTTCTGATATTATTATAAAATCTGATTATCATAATTATTTAGTTGGTATGTTCTTTGAACTTACTGTCTAACCATTCCATCTGCATGGAACTTCTAGTCCTTATCAGCTCCTCACCTCTCCACGATCCTGCATGCCCAAATCTTATATGTTCCTTAAGCCTCAGATGAAATACAAATAAAGATTTAGATGATCTTCTAAAATCCACATGACTTCACTCTCTCCCCAAATTTCATAGCATTTTTTTATGTTTTAGAGTCGTTCCATTTGTATTTTGTGTATCTATATGTGTCTAGCTTGCTAGCTAAATAAGTCATCAGAACTACAAGGAAGGTATGTTCACCACTTTGCTTTGACTGTTACACAAGTTGTTTGGGCTCTAAAAAAGAGTTCACAGCACTTTTGGGGAAATTGAGAGAAGTGTGCATATATTTAAATGATTAAATGCATCATACATATATGTCTATATAGTGTGCAGCTTTAATATATACACATGTAGTCAGCATAACAATCCATTAAAGAGAGTGAAGGAGTTTAAATAATATTTTTAAATGTTTTATTATTCTTTGTGGCAGTAACCATCTACTTATCCTCTTTTTCAACTAATTCCTATCTACGTTGCTGTAGTCAGGTGCCATTAAGTTGGTTTTGAGTCATAATGACAACCATTGGTTGGTTTGAGCCCATTCTTTTAGCCAGAGTCTGTCTATCTCACTGACCTCCTACTTTTCATTTCTATAATCTCCAAGAAAGAGTTCATCCTAATATCCTGAGTGATACAGATGCTCTTTACCCCTTTTCTTTCTGTTGCTCAAATTCTAGGAAAGATATGGCAGAGATGTTTGTTATGCCATATGTCTTCAGTACATCTTGTAAGCAAGCTTTATGTTGTTAAGTAACTTGAAGCAGCTAGAGAGGTTATAAATAAGAGTTGACCATGACAATATTTTCTTGACTAGAAATTAGTTTCCTAACTGTAGCAGACATTGTCAATACTCTCCATTTGGTTCACCCAAAGGCACTTTCAGACAATCTTTTAAAAATATTATTAATTGGGAATATATATATCATTCTATAGTTAAATAATATCAAGCAGTATTACACAATATAATTGCACAATTATATAATCAGCTTCCAAACATTCTTTTCCCTCCTGGACTCCTTGACATTTCACCCCCACACCCACCCCCATCACTGTCCTGCTCCCAATCCCTCACCTCCTGTGAAGCCATTATTCTACTTGCTGTTCCTATAGCAACATCAATCCTGGATTCATATACCAAACAAGAAAAAAAAAACATATAACACAACTTGATGAATGTGGCCCAATGACATAACACCTCTGAGATAAAACCTAATATGAACAAATAAAAACAATGCAAAAATACAAAAATGTTGAAAACCAGTGTGGTGGTTACGTAATCTGGTGGTAGATAGAGGATTAAGAGTGAAGGAGTGTGGTGTAGTCTGTCAATCAGATCACAACCAACGAGGCCTCTGTGTGAGCATGGTCTTCTCCCGAGACTTGTGGGAAATCCTATCTGTCCTTCTTGGAGGCCGGAGACACTATCACTTTCATCTCATTCCTTTGGAGACACTTTACTGACAAGACACATGGTGGTAGGTCCTGAGAGCTGGAGAAATCACATGGACCTACCCTAATGCATCCAGAACTCTGGACCTGGAAAAACCACATGACGAAGCCTGTCAGTGCTGAAATGATTACAATGCCACTGGATCCAAAGACTTCCAAACCATAGGCCTGTGATCTTCCTGCATCTAGCATCATTGCATGAGTTCCATGAGTCAGAAGAGAACTTTATACATTGTAATCAGACATATGGGTTAATATTGGACCCATGGGCTTGCACAGGACTGGGTTGGGATGTTTTTTCAATGTAAAATTACCCTTTATATAAAACTCTTTCTTATACACATATGAGATTTTATGGATTTGTTTCTCTAGTCTACACAAGCTAACACAACCAGATTGGATCCAGCATGCATCAGAGGGTTGATCAACTACAAAATTTTAACTGTTTAAGTCAATATTATCCCTTTGATGTTCTATACTCTTCTATCCAATGCATTCCACTTTCCTCTCATCCCTCAATTATGGATAGAGACCAGTCTAATGATTTCCTCCATATTTCTACCTGAGAGCATTCTCTGGTCATGGAAACAGAAACAGTCAGAAGTCACAGAAGTCAATGTCCTGGGAGAGACTCTCAATAGGACAGAATCAGTCATAGCCTGATTCTGCCTGTGTGTGGGTATGACCTTTCCATTTGGTTTATTGGAACATCCTCTTCCAGCTTCATCTGCGTGCTGATCAGGCACTTGGCGACTTACTGAGCCCTGTGAGAGGTTTTCTCCCCGCTTCACCTTCCTGCTATTGAGTCATTTGGAGAGTTGGAATGCCACATGGAGACCAGCTTCAACTGCCATTGGATTCAGGAGACTTTGCATACTCTGGCCTGTGATCTTCCTGTATTTTACAACATTGCATGTGACTGCTTAAGTCATTTGAATAACTTATAAACTAGTGTTGGATTTATGAACTAATATCATACTTTGGCGCTTGACCTGGACTGGACTGCAATGTTTCCTTAATATACAAGTACTCTTTGATAAAAAGGTCTTTCTTAAACATCTGTGCATGTCTCTGGATGTGTTTCTCTAATCAATTCAACATAACTCATGTGGTTGTACGTCTCTACCAAAATCTTTGAGTTTCAGTGGGATGGATCTAGGACGTGAGCCAGCTAGCCTCTGACAAACTCACCAGTAAAACTGAACTTGGATTAGCATTCTAGTGATGTTCATGTTATTACAGTCTTCTCTTTTTCACTTCTTTGTCACCTCATCCTTCTTCTTGTGTTCACTTCCAAAATGAACTTCTTGTTGGTTACTGTGGAGTCAACACTACTCCTACAGAATAGAATTCTGTCAAGTTCTCTAGTATCCTTATTACAATTGGTCATATACCAGAGTTCACTTTGGCCACTGTGTATTGTGATAGCCTTCCACTGTCATCCATAGTTTCTGCACAGCAGAACCTCACATTTTGGCTTCTGATATTTTCCCCTCTTTCAGATTTGCATTATACAATTTAAAATCTTTGGATCATGGATTTGGTGTATTCTTTGATGTTGGCTTAGTCGACATCTCACTTAAAGAATTGCTTGTTTGAAAACAAGTTTTTATGAACCCAGGTGTTATTTTTCTGATCGTCATGCACCATCTAATATCTTCATCACATTTTACTTTAGCACCCATATATTCTGTGTGTACCTCCTGAGGATGAGCGTTGAGCAGGACCACTGAGTAAGAACTAATTGCTCTTAGATTGAAGCTAGAATTAATTTTGAGCTCCAAATCCATTTCTGAGTCTATGTTTTTATCTGCCTCTGATTCATCATAGAAGCATGTGTGATTTTACAGGAGAAAGTTTTATGAATCATCCTTCTAGAGCATAAGGATTTTATGATGTATAGTATCATTAATTAGCTCATGATACTAATTTTAATACACTATTGACAAAGGTATATTGAACAAGCCTAATTAAAAATTGCAGTCAATGAATTATGAACTTGAACAGAATAAATTCTTATGCAACTGAATGGTATTTTCACAAACAATGGGAACTGTTGTCCAGGAAAACATAATAATATTCTCTAACAATGGAAGGCACAGGTCTTCCCAAATAATATACATCTTATTACAATAAGTAGGGTATTACATTAGTAAGTTAATGTTAGTCTGTCTATGAACATAATAATCTTATGTTTTATCTATCATCTTCTTCTTCACACAGTACCTTCTGCTTCAGTCTCCAGGCATTAGGTTACAGGTATGTCTACGGTAAAGCTTAGTTCACCTAATGGGGTTTCAAGATCACATCCCTCTTCTATGGCCATTGGAGTGTGTTGTGTCCTTGAAGTCTACCTGCAGAAAATCTCATCGTAGGTGACCCCCTCACTTCCTCCACCTGCACTCTTACTTGTTGCTACCAGAATCTACCCCTCCCTGCCACCCACCCCGATGTGGGCACCCATGCCAGGGCTGCAATTATCTTCAGACTTCAGCGGAGGCCACCATGATTGGGGATTGCCAGCTGGACGATCAGGGCTCCAGCAGCTGAGAATGGATGGCTTGAAGATTTAAGTGAGCCTATCCGTAACTCTTAAGCCAATGGCTGGATTCTTCCACAACAGTTGGGCTCCTCCACAGCTCCTGATCCTGGGGCTTTTCCACAGGAGCACATCAGACCTCTTGGACTCTCCATGGGGCTGCTCACAACCCCAGGGCTATTCTGTTGGGCTGCCCCCACCTCCCTGAGCATTTCTGTAGGGCCATTGCAGCATCACACCTTCTCCACAGGGCTGCTCCTCGGAGCCGTCATGGGAACCACAGTTTCTCCAGGAGGCTATTCGCAAGTATGAGATCCCCCACCTCCATTGGTCCCAGATATGCAACACTTTTGTAGTGCATCTTGCTCCAGCAGCTTCTCAGCCAGCCTAGACAGTCCCATGTCCACATGCTGGCCTGCCACAACCCAGCCTAGTGGCCTACCTGTAGTCACTAGCAACACCGTATCACCATAGCACCTCACGTAAACTAGCCTGATCCACCATCACAGTAAAACATAGACAGTCCCCTAAATCATGCTTACCACTCTCACAGAGAGATCAGTCTCCATGTGTCTCTCAGAAATATGATGTTGAGTTCCTTCAAAATGACACACATTCAGTAACCTACCTCAACACCTTCAACAAGAAAACCAAAACACAATGGTGGAGGAAGTACTGAACCTAATGACAGTCATAGAATAAGTAGTTGCTGATATGCCACAAAAAGAAATCTCCAGAATGCTGCCTGGAGTCACATGAAGGAAGGAATGCAGATTATGGATACAATGATAGAGAAAATGAAACCCATGAGAGAGGGGATGAAGGCCACATACCAAAGGGAAATACAAGAACTAAAGCATGAGGTAACAGAAGCAATAAACAAGATAACAAATCTCACCAAGAGACAAGAAGAGGCAGAAAATAATATGAGTGATGTGGAGGATAAGCAGACAAACTTCAACAAATAGGAAAAAAGTCAAATAAGATCATCAGAAAGACAGAAGAAAACCTAAATACAATGACATATGTTATGAATAGGAACAATATTCAAATAATTAGGATACCAGAACTAGACATGACAAAGAAGTCAACAACTAAAGTTGTGAGGGATTTCTTACAAGAAAATTTCCCACCTTAAAGGTTGAGAATCATACATTCATACAGGAAACAAAAGGGACACCAATAGACTAAACTCCTTGAAGAATTCACCAAGGCACTTAATAGTTAAATTAACCAAATTTGAGGAAAGAGAATAAAAGCAATCACATATAATGATATTCACATAAGAATATGCTCAGATCTATCAGCAGATACTATGAGGAAGAGCAGAGAGTAGAGTAACATCTTCTGAAAATTGAAAGAAGACAATGCAAATCTGAGAACCTTCTACCCTGCCAACTATCCATTATGACAGAGGTAAGAGTCTTCCTGGACAAGGAAAAACCCAAAGACTACTGATTGCTTTTTCATAAATGGTCTTTTGTTCAGGAATTTCTCTCTATTACACTCCTATTGTGTATTAGGAATTGATGTTGGATACTGTCAAATGCTTTTCCTGCATCTATTGATAGGACATTGTGGTTCTTATACTCTTTCTTCTTTGTGTCCTGGATTCCTTGCTTCCCACGATATGACTTTCCCATGGTCAAGATGTATTATTTGTATTAGTTGTTGGATGTTATGGGTCAGGATTTTGTGGAGAATATTTGCATCTATGTTCCTGAGGGATACTAGTCTGTAGTGGCTATCTTTGTGGAATCTTGCTTGTTTTTGATATCAGGGTTATGTTGACTCCCTACAATGGGGTTGGGAGTTCACAATCCCATTCTATATTCTGGAATCATTTGTGCAGAATTGGTGACACCTCTTCTTGCTAGAATAATTGCTGGGATTCCATTTGCCTTAAAAGCCATTTGGTCCTTGTTTTTTGGGGTTTGGGGGAGATTTCTAGATAACCTTGTCTATTTCTTCTTTTGTTATGGTTCTGTTCAAGCATTTAATGTCTGCCTACTTTCATCTGAGTATAGGGTATACTTTTCGGTTTTTGTCCATGTCATCTAAATTTTGAATTTATTGGAATACAGTCTTTCATAATATTGTTCTACTGTTCTTTTTTTATCTCATTCTGTTAGTATGTCACTTGTTTCATCTTCAATTCTAGATATTTTCGAGTAGAGAATTTCTTTATTCCAGTTGTGAAACACTTTATTGAAAAAGCAAAGTACAAATGTACCTTAAATTTCTGTTTGTGCACTATATTCAAATTAAAAAAATTAGATGTTTATAAATAGATATCTTTAGGATTATTGGGACTCAATAAATTGCTATCCAAGTCCATAAGAGATCTTTTCTTTTTTTCCCATAATTTTTGGTAGGTGGTTCACACAACTCCTATCACAATCTATACATCCATCCATTGTATGTCAAGCACATTTATATGTTGCACTCATCATGCTCAAAAGTTTTGCTTTCTATTTACAACCTTCATATAAGCTTATTTTCCCCTGCATCCCTGCTTCCCCATCCCTCACGGACTCTTGATAATTTATAAATTATCATTATTTTGTCATATTTTACAGAGTTACATGTCTTCCTTCATCCACTTCCATGTTTCTTCAGTGAGCATGTTGGGAAGGTGAGAATCATGGAATGCCAATTTAATAGAACAAAGTGTTCTTACATGGAAGATGTACTTGAGTGGAGGCCCAATGTCTATCTGTTGCTTTAATACTATACCTATAAATATATGCATGTAGATCTATTTCCCCATCATCATATATATAAATATATTTACCTATGTACATGCTTGTATTTGAACCTCTATAAATACCCTTTGCCTCCTAGTTCTTTCCTCTATTACCTTTTACTTTCCTTTTGTCCCACTATCGTGTTCAGCTTTCATTTAGGTCTTAGTAATTCCTATGAGTTACATCACCCTTGGTCAAGCCTTACTAGGCCTTTTCACCCTTTTTGACACTGATTTTGGATCACTTGTCTTTCCCTTGTCCCTGGGTTGGTCAACACCACCTCCTTTCCCCCACCTACCCCTCTCCCATGTGCCCCTGGAATCATTAGTCCAGTTGTTTTCTCCTCCAGACAAATAATCCATACTATCTTATCTAGATAGACCTGCAGAGATAATAATATGCACAAAAGAATAAAACATAGCAAGATGAAGTGACAAAAGAAAACAAAAGGATGACAAAAAGAAAAAAACAATGTCCAAAAAAGATATTTAAGTAAAAAATAAGAGAAACCTGTAAATGGTTCAAGGTCTGTTTGTTGACATCTAGGATTGTCCTCCAGTTGAGTCTGGTAGGGTGCAACACCCTGACACCCAAGTCTATCTTTGGCACTTCCTTGGGACCTGCATGCTCTGCTCCCTCCACTGCTCTGCTGCATGACCTTCATGTCTTGTTTTGGTGTGGTGGGTCAGACCAAGTGCAATTCCAACACTGCGTCTCCAGTGTTGTCTCCATCAAGCGTCAGTGATGGACATGATGTCTCATAGTGGGATTGGCTGTGTGATCCTCTCTGTGCATTGGCTGTTCTGAGTAGGTATATTATCCTCAAGGCTTGGTGGAACAGGATGGGCTTCATTCTCACTTCCTCCCACTTTATTTGCTCCCACGGGCTCTGATCAGACATCCAATTCTAGATATTTTCATGTACTTTTGCTTTATAAATTTTGCTAGTGGTTTCTCAATTTTGCTAATCCTTTCAAAGAACTAATTTCTTGTTTGTGAATATTTCAGTTTTCCAGCTCATTTATTTTTTTGTTTTGTTTTGGTTTTTTTTTATCATTTTATTGGGGGCTCCTACAACTCTTATCACAATCAATACATACATCTATTGTATGCAAACCACATGTGTACATTTGTTGCCATCATCATTCTCAAAACATTCTCTTTCTACTTAACACCTTGCTATTAGCTCCTCATATTTCCCCTCCCTCTCCACTTCCCTTTCCCTCATGAACCCTTGATAATCCAGCTAATTTATTTCTGCTATAATTTTTATGATGTTTCATCTGCTTTTGGAGGATTTATGCTGGAAATCCTGCTTTAATTGTTGGAAGGGTTGTGTTAATTCTTAAAAATGATTTGACCTCTTTTTTATGTCTGAATTAATTGCCATAAACTGGCCTTTGTTAACTGTTTTTGTGGTATCCCATAGGTATTGACATGTGCTACCATTCTCATTTGTTTTTGGTAGATTCCTAATTTAATTTCTTAGCATAGTATTGTTTGCTAGTGTATTGTTGGGTCTCCAGATATTTGTTTTTATTCTTTCTGTTGTTGATTTTCAGTTTTATGGCACTGTGGTCTGAGAAGATGGTTTGAATGATCTGTGTGTGTTTGAATTTGCTAAGGTTTGATTTATGGTGCAGCATGTGGTCTATTTTAAAATATAAACCATTTGTGTTGCAGAATAACTTGTATTTTTTGCCCTTCGATGGAAAACTCTGTAAATATCTAGGGGTTGGATCTATTTGATTGGTTGTGAATGAAAGTCTGGAGAAAAATATACAAAGCAAACAGCAATGCAAAAAAGCAGGGGTCACGATCTTAATAGCAGGCAAAATTAATTTCAAGGTACAAGCGGTAACAAGAGATAAAGAAGGACACTATGTAATGTCCAAGCGAACACTAGACCAAGAATCGATAAACATAATGAATTGATACATGCCCAGTGAGAGAGCCAAAAATTCATATATCAAACACTCCAAAAGCTGGAAAAAGGAACCACAGGCTCAGCAATTATAGTAGGTGACTTTAATGCATCACTCTCTGAAAAAGACAGATCCCAGGGAAAGAAACGCAACAAGAAGGCTACAGATCTAAACAGCACAGTTGGAGGATTTGACCTGATAACTAAAATGGGAAAGGATCACACAAGAATTGAGAACTACAGACCAATAAACCCAGTGCACCTCGATGCAAAAAATCATTAACAAATAGTAGACAATAGACTACAAAGGCATATGAAAATGATTCACCATATCCAAGTGGACTTCTTACCAGGGATGCAAGGATAGTTTAACATACAAAATGTGATTACTAATATTCACCGCATTGACAAGGAAAATTATAAGCACCACATGATCCTTTCGATAAATAAGGAAAAATGTTTGACAACATCCAACATTCCTTTTTAACACTCTCAAGAACATAGGGACAGAGGGGAAATTCTTCAATATTATACAACAGACATAACTATCATTATTCACAGATGATATAATTTTATACATTGAAAATCCCCTAAACTCCACCTGCGGAGTGTTGGAAGCAATAGAGGAATATGGCAGAATGACTAGATACAAGATTCACAAGCAGAAGTCAAGTGGAGTGCTATACACATCAGATACGATGACAGAAGAATCAATTAAAATGTAGTATCCTTTAGAGTAGCCAAATGTAAATAGAAATATCTAGGAACACACCTAACTAAAAAAAACAAAAACAATTGAAGGGCTGAGCCCCGGTGGCATAGTGGTTGTGCGTGGGACTGCGGCCCACTGGGACGGAGGTTCCATTCCAGCAGTGGGGCTGGGCCTCCTACTGCCACCGCCGGAGAGCCGTGATGCCCCCCCCCCAAAAAAAAAAAAACAATTGAAAGTTTTGTATGAGGAAAACTATAAAACACTATTTTAAGAAACCAAGAGTGTCCTCAATAAATGGTATAATATCTCAAACCCATGGAATCGAAAACAATATAGTAAAGATGTCAGATCTGCCCAAGGCACTGTGTAAGCTTAATACTCTTTCAATACGAATGTCATCATCCTGCTTCAAATATTTGGAAAACTGGTTACCAACTTCGTATGGAGAAGGAAGAAGCCTAGAATTAGTAGAGAATTAAGAATTCCTCAAAAACAAAGACACAATGGGAGGTCTTACACTACTTGACTTTAACAGCCACAGTGATCAAAACAGAGTGGTACAACAGACATTCAGACCAGTGGAAAATAATTGAAGACCCAGAAACATCAGGAGACAGGCAGTTGATGTTTGATAAGGGCCCTCGAAACATCAAATGGGAATCAGATGTCCTCTTCAATAAATGGTGCTGGAAAAAATGGATATCTACCTGCAGAAAAATGAAGCAAGGCCTTTAGCTCCCTCCATACCCAAGAATAAATTCAAGGTGGACCACAGACCCCTAGGGAAACCCCAAGTGATGAGGACCCTTAATGAGGAAAATGGCACAAACCTGAGAACCTTGGCACAGGGGTTACAGAGGCCATCAGAAAAAGGCCAGGATACAAATACAGATAATACACAAATTGACAAGTGGAATATACTAAAGGTAAATCAACTGTGTACATAGAAATAATTCACCAATAGATTAATAAGAGAACCCACCAACAGGAAAAACATGTTTAACAATGGAGTACCACACATCACTAAAAAGCAGTGATGAATGCATGAAGTATATCCCCACATGGGAAAAACTGGTGGAAATGATGAGGGCAACAAATGTCCTTGACACACAATGGATGTAAGAATGTATTGTGCTAAGATTTGTATAAGCCCCTAATAAAATGATTTAAAAACGAACCAAAGCAAAAAACTTTACTAATTTCATCTCTGATCTGGGACAGAACTCACTATTTTTGCAGGTGGGCATTATTCTTCCTCGCACTATTCGCCCTATTTTTCTTAACCATTCCTTTGTTGATTTCCAAGTCTGAGTGATCTCTAAGACCTTGAATTACTCAGGCTCAACTTGTATGCCAGCATTTGGTTCAACTTTGAGTACGTGTCCTGTGTGATTTTTATATTATTGTTATTATTTGCATTTGCGTGAGGAGCTCTAAAAATGTCTACTCAATCAATTTGCCTAATTGCTAGCTTAATTCTGTGCTCC
The DNA here is from genome assembly GCA_004026705.1 of Nesogale talazaci. Classification (NCBI taxonomy): domain Eukaryota; kingdom Metazoa; phylum Chordata; class Mammalia; order Afrosoricida; family Tenrecidae; genus Nesogale; species Nesogale talazaci. The sequence continues at coordinate 76,174 of PVJH01002085.1, read as the reverse complement.
CTGTTAAAGCTACTTTACCTGCAATCGATTTTTCTTGGAGAGCAGTGTAACAGTAATCCATGATGAGCCTGTGCTTTCTGTTTTCTTCTTTGGGAGGATTTGATTGAAGAGAGCCTATCATTGGGCATGTATATATTTATTAAGTTTGCTGGTTCTTGATCCCTAAGGATTAGATAATGCCTCTCCTTATCCCTTCTTATGCTGGCACCTTAAGATCAATTGTGGCAGAGATTAGGATCACAACTTCTGCTTACTTTGAGTTACTGTTTCCTTTGTAGAGTTTGTTGCGAAGTGCTGTTCCCTGATTTGTGCTTGGTGCACGTGGTACTTGTAATCACAGTGTGTCAGTAGCACTTTTTTTTGTAGAGTTTGATTTCTTTTAACGTATTCTTTGGGCTTTTCTCTGTCCTGGAAGACCCTAGTACCCCATTTCTCTTGATAATTTGGTGAGGTAACAGATTCTTGAGTCTGCATTGTTCAACTTCAAGGTTTTGGGTGAGTTATGCCACTCTCTCCTCTTCTTACTTATGCCTTGCTGATAGGCCTGAGCATATTCTTATGTGAATACCCTTTTGAGGTGGCTGTCTTTTATTTCTCACTTGCTGCATTTATGATTTTTGCTGAATTCTTCCTGGAATTAAGTCTAGTTGGTGTCTTCTCTGCTTCCTTAATGGTTGCCTGATTCTCATTCACTAACTGGGGAAATTTTCTTCCAGGAATCCTTTCACTATTTTTACCACTGACTTCGTGTTAGTTTATTGTTCTGGTAATGTAATTTTTCAACTCTTGTTCCTCTTCATATCATCAGTCATTGTTCTCAAGTTTCTTTCAGCTTCATTGATTAATTCATTTGACTTGTTTTTGTAGCTACATAATCTGTTTTCAACTTGACCCTTAAGGATGAAGTGGTGGAGGTTGTATCTCAATTAGGTCTCAGTTTGATGGCATCGTTTGAAGGTGCTAAGGAGATAAATAGTTCAATGCAAGCGGGTCACAGACTCACTTCCAGGAAGACATTCCTGACAATGAGCCTAAGGGAACCATGCTCATGCAACCAGAGCCCTGCAGCTGTGGGAGCCACATGTAGGCCTACAGCAGAGCTGAGATGCCTCTATCTCCACTGCATCCACAAGACTTTCCATCCACTGTCCCGTGAAGCTCCTGCATTCAGCATGACTGTGTGAGTCTAAGGAGGTACTAGTTTTAGACACATGGGCTAATATTGAACTTATGGACTTGATCTGGACTGGACTGGGATGTTTCTCAATACACAATTGCTCTTTTATATTCAGCTCTTTCTAATGCGTATATGAATGCCTCTGAATGTGTTTTCTAGTCAATTCAGACTAACACAATGTCTTTCCCATTTGTTGAAGTCTTTCTGGTTGTCCTCCAAGTCACAGGTATGGTTCTCTGTTGTTTCTAGTCTGTTGGTCATGTCTACTAACTTGTTCCACTCTATCACATGGGAAAGCTGTTATGGTATGGCCCATGGTGGCATGGAGCACCTCAGAGGGTATGTGGGGGTGTCCGTTTGTGTTTGAAGCACCATGGAGGGCAGGTGTGGGTACCGGCTGCAGTGCTGAATGCCACGGGGGCAGGTGGGGTTAGCATAGGCAATGAGGCGCATCTTGGATGATTCCTGGAGGTTCCCAAAGCAATGCAGAGTGACATCAAGGATGGGTGGTAGCTCGCCCAGTCACAAGGAAAACTGCAAAGGGCAGGATGAGTTTTCCATGGCTATGTGGCTGGACTGCCTTTTGTGTTGTGCAGCAATGCAGATGGTGGGAGGCGTTTCCCCCAGCCATGTGGAGCACTGCAGATGGTGGTAAGAGTTGCCTTAGGCGGTGTTGAATAGCCAGAAGACAGCTCTGGAGGGACAAAGAAAAACAAAAGCAAAAAAAAACCAGAGCTTACTCTGAGTGAGGCACAAAATAGAGAAAAGTAAAATAGAGAAAAGTAAAATAGCCCCCAACAACCCATCAGTGTTGAAATGAAACCCTTGGGCTAGCCGAGGTGGCCGGGCATCAGCCATGACTGTCGCAGGGCGAAAGGTAAGCCCCAGCTGGCTACTGCTGTGGTAAGAAAAAAGCCCAGAGCTCTTTATAGCCTAGTGGATTTAAATCTACTCATAGTTCTGATGCTCCTCTTGTGGCCTGGAAGAGTGGAGTATCCCTCTCGGTGGATCTCATTCATCGGTTTCTGCAGAGTCCCACCAGGGTGTGCTGCTCAGTTGCCATCTTGCCTGGCGCTTCGGCTCTGTTTTGTTTGGTGTGCTGTCTTCAGTTTGTCACGTCTGATGGCTTTGCACACTGCGTTGTGTGCTCCAGTCATTGATTTTCTGACCATAGAGATCTGGTCGATATTTTTTGAAATGCTTGTTTTGTTTTAATGAAATCTCTACATATTTACTTATTGTGAGAATAATTTTATTTCTCCTTCATATTTAATGGATAGCATTGTTGGATATAGGATTCTTGGCAGGATTTTTTTTTATTTCAAGGTTTGGTATCTATCGCTCTGTTTTCTTCTTTCCTACATGGTTTCTGCAGAGATTTCTAGCTTATTCTTTTCTTTTTTTTAATAATATTTTCTTTATTTACAAGTTAGAATCAACAGACAAGGAAAAAAGACCAAGGGGACCAAATGGGAAGATGATGGTCAAAATTCCAGGAGTCCCAAAGTGGGAGGAAGGGGAAACAAAGTAGGAAACAAAAGTCAACATTAAAAAAAGAAAGAGAGGAGCTGAGCCCCGGTGGCGGCTTATTCTTTTCTATTCACTTTTCCAGGTAACTATTTTTGGCTTTCTAGCTAAATTCAGGAATTTTTTGATTTCCTTAAAGTTGGATAATTTAATTACTATATGTCTTGGTCTTTTGTTGGGGGAGGATGTGAAGTGGGGGAAATGATTTAACCTATTTGGTTAAATCTCTTTGGTTCCTGGATAGGTATCGTGTTCTCTTTCGTAATATTCAGAAAATATCTTCCCTGAATTTCTTTACTATTTTGCCAGTAGATTTATTTATGTCTTTTTGTTCTGATATTCCAATGAGATATATTCTTTCTCTCAATGGGGTTCCCCATCATCCTCTGACCTTTTTCAGATTCCTTTGCTTTTTGTTTGTTTCTCTCATTTTCTGAAATCTGCATCACTATCTTTGAGTTCACTGATTATAATTTCCATTTATTCCTTTGAATTACTAAGTTCTTATTCCCTCTTTGTATTTATATTATTTCATTGTTTACCGTCTGTGTTTCTTGTAGGTGTGAAGTTTTTAGCATCTTAAGTTCTTACTGTTTCCAGCCCCAGTATCTTTTGTATGGCACCTAGAGTTATTTTTCTGTATTCTCTTTCTGGTTGTTCCTGCCATGCTCCCCCTGTATATTCTATTTGCTTTGGGTTACTTTCTGTTGTCAATTTTTGTTTATCTTGATTTGTGTGTGTGTGCAGTTACTACTGTTGACTACATGAGCACCATCGTTTCCCAGTTGTAGATGGTGTGTAGGATTCTGCACTGTGTGCACTGTGATTGACTCTGTGTTACAGGAGGAAGATCAGACAGGGACTGGAAATCCTGTTGTGTGAAGATGAGGAAGAAGTGGTAGAAAGCAGAAATGTTACTGTTTGTAGCAAAGGACCCTTTGTTTGGAAGCACTCAACTTCCCTGCTCTACAGAACTGTTAGTCAGAGGAAGTATACCCCCACAGGGAATGCCGTTCTGGAAACAGTGGAGAGGGGTGGGGACTATGCAACACATCATACTATCTTCCTTCCATGCAAGGGTTCCAGTAGTTAAATAGGTAGTAGGAATGAGATCACAAGGTGAGGGGAGTATTTCTCATCAGGTGGAGGTAGGGAGAAGGGAAGTCTTAGCACCAAAATTTCACTGAACAGGGAAACCACACAAACTTCCTGTTACCCCAAGCTCTGGAGTCTCTGGAGGGAAAAGGAATTCTGTGTTTACATATAATCCAATGTCTTAGAGTCCCCCACAGACACTTGTTATTATTATATTATTTACATTTTAGTCTAAGTTCCATTTTAATCCAGTTCTCATTATTATTGGTAGATGTTGTCAAGTTGCTTCTGACAGGTAGTAACCCTATGTACAACATAATGAGACACTGCCTGGCCTGGACTCATTTTCGTAATTGTTCATATGTTTGAGCTCATTGTCATAGCAACTGTGTCAAATGATCTGGTCAATGTTCGTCACTTTTGCTGCCCATCTGTTTTACCAATGTTATGTTAAGGACTGCTATCTCTTAAAAACAGATCCAAAATATGGGAAATGAAGTATCCTGCCTATCATCATGTCTAAGGACTATTCTGGCTATGTATTTTTAAATATATGTATATTGACATTTGTTTTGTTTTTATTGAATGTGCTATTAATTTACGAAGATTTTAGACTGAAGCACACTATTTTTTGTGGTGCTCTCCATGTGTGCCCTGAACTGAGCACTGATACAAAGTCCAATATTTGACTGTTGATTCAGGAATGCACCCAGCTCCTAGCAGTCCTTTACCACGAAGCCGAAATATTCTCCCCTAAACCAAAGATTATGCTATCTATTGGTAGACCTTTTCAGGTAACGATCAAAACTTTGCTACCTCCTCTATAGGCAGCTCTTCAATTGAATGATTTCTCTCTGTTATAAAAGGATTATATTAGTCAACGTTGCGTATATAAAGCAGAAATCACTCTAAGTAATTTAAGCAAAAGGGGCTTAAAGCAGTAATCAGAGACAACAGGACCAGGAACTAAAGAGAGTTCCAACACATAGATGCAATTCACGGATCAGGAAGCCACTGCCACGATGAATCTTCCCACTTGTCTATACATGTACCATTAGGTGTTGTCCAGATGCCTTTACCACATCATTCTTTTCTTTTCACCATGCACTTCTTACTGTTCATGTGCACTTCTATGTGTGAAAGTATCTGTTCTTTACCTCAGAAATTCCTCAATAACTTGCTTGCTTATACATGCTTGAAAGAGTTATTCACAAAGTACAAACATGTGAAGCTTCAGTATGCTTTAAATACATTTCAGTGTCTTCTTTTCTTTATCATTCGTGCATATCCCTTTACTTTAAAATGACACTTTCCTTAGTTGAATGGATTTCTTTTTTGAGGAAATTGTCTGCATATCAGTTTAGAACAATGACCGACTTGCATGTAAATATAGAGGCAAGGCATGCATAAGAAAAACAGACTGGTTGTAAAAGTATCAAGAGTAAATGTCCTTGCATATAATTAACATGAATTAAATATCCAAGGCCTATATCCACACACCCACTTTTCAGTTTGTCCAATGTGGTGATGTGTATGTTTCTGATGGAACACAATTCGAATTGAACAGAAGCAGCTGCAAACTATTATTTATAATTGTAATTTGTAAAGCAAAATGTGTGAAAGTAGAAAATTAGGAATTATAAAAATGAAATGCATAAAAATTGATTTCCCATAAAATTGATATGAACTAAAGTGGACTGACATTAGCCTCTTACAATCAGATAATCATAATTTTGACTTCATCAAAAATGAAAAACTCAAGAAGTATACCTCCAAATTACTTACCTGTCTGTTATAGGATCACATCCATATACCTACCAGAAAGAGGAGTTATTATGCCTACTGTTTAAATGTATGCACTAACCACTAAAGTTAATGATTAAGAAACTGTAGCGTTCTATGAGATTATTTAGTTTTAAATTGTTAAAACAATTGTCAAAAAAGCAATTAAGATACATTGATAAATATTGATCATTGGAATGCAAAAATTGGAATCAGAAAGAAAGGGTCAACAGTTAGAAAATAACCTTGGTGGAAGAAATTATACTGGAGATGACATGATAGAATTTTTCAAGACCAATAACCTCTTTCAATATATTATGTACATGTTATCAGTGAATTATATTGATACAGTGGCTATAACACCAACAAATATAACAATAATCAAAAGACTGTGGAAAGACTGAGCCATGTTTCATTCTGATGTAAATAGGATCAATATGAGAAAAAATCAACCCCATACCATTTAAAAATGATAGTATATGCAAATATATAAACTCTTCAGTATAGAAGGAGCAATTTGAGCAGAATATGAAATATCAAAAGAAGATGGAAGAAGTACACAGAGTCAATGTAACTAAAAGAATTACTCAACATCCAACCTTCCAAGGCAATATATGATCATGACCCAATCATACTGAAGGATAAAGTCCAAATGGCACCAATGATATTAGTGAAGGCAACAAAAATTAATAAAATGCCAATTGAAAAGTTTCAAAGCAGATCAATCACTAGAACTACACATTCCTCTAGACCAAGAAATTTGGAAGATAGTTCCTTTGGACTGACTGCAAGAGATCCATATTTGTATCCATTCAAAACAAAAGTTTCTGATCAGAAAGCACAATAGAACAATTTATAGAACAATACCATTGATATCATATGCAAGGAAATCTTGTTGAAGATCATCCAACAATGTTTGCAGTCATATGTTAACAGAGCTGCTAGATATTCAGGCTGGACACAGAAGAGGAAGTGGAACAAGCCACTCCTGTCATATGAGTTTGACTCAATTCAGGGAATATCAGAAATATGTTTATTTGTATTTCATTGATTATGCAAAGGACTCCAATTGTGTGTACTAGAAAAACTATGCATAGCCTTGAGAAGAATTCGAATTCCAGAATACTTCATCGTGCTCATGTGGGTCTTGCACATGGATCAAGAGTAAATTGTGTGAACAGAACAAGGGCATACTGCATCGTTTAAAATCAGGAAATGTGTGCATCAGGTTTGTATCCTCTCACCATACTCAAGCAATCTATATGCTGAGCAACTAATCAGAAAAGTTGTATTACATTAAGAATAACTTAGCATCAGGTTTGGAGGAATATTAATTAATAATCTGCAATACGAAGATGATGCAATTTTTTTGAAGATGATGCAGTCTTGTTTGATGAAGGTGGGAAGTACTTGAGTCACTTGCTGATGAGGATCAAGGATTATAGTCTTCTGTATGAATTACAACTCAATATAAAGAAATTAAAATCTTCTCAACTGTACCATCCTGATAAATAGTGAAAAGGTAGACAATATCATGATAAAGGGAGAAAAGTTTGAGGTTATCAAGAATTTCATCTTGTTTGAGTCCACAATCAATGCTAATGGAAACAGCACTCAAAAATCAACACATTCCATTGGGGAAATCTGTTGCACAAGACCTCTTTTTAAGTGTTGAAATGGAATAGTTCCTTGAAAGGTAAGGTGTGCGTGACTCAACCCACAGCATTTTCATTTGCTTTGGATGCACGATAAAGTTGATAATTTAATAATGAAAATATAAAGGAATTGATTCATTTGAATTATGATGCTGGTGAAGAATATTGAAAGTACCACAGACTGCCAAAAGAAAAAAAATCTGTTCTTTGAAGGCAGTCAGAATGCTCCTTAGAAGCAATATTGGCAAGACTTAATTTCACATGCTTTGGGAATATTCTCAGGGGACTTCAGGAAGAGCAATGAAAAACAGGAAGACCAATGACAGGAGGGAATGATTCAGTGGCTACAATAATGGGTTCATACATAACAATTGTGTGGATGGTGCAGTAATGAGTGGTATTTGCTTTATTGTACATAGGGTTGCTTATCAGTTCGAATTGATTAGATGGCACCTAAAGTGAGAACAATGTAAAATATCAGGCATGTTTTTGACTTCAACCTACAGGGACACTGAATCAGGACATGCTGACAGTGAGTTGTTTTTAGATCCTTCACACTAGAGAGGACAGAGCTCCAGGTCAGCATGCGCTGTGCCCCATCATAAAGTAAGGCGAATGCCAAACCTCATATCCCAAGGTTAAACCCAGCTTCCAAGAAGTGGACAAGAGTACAACGCTGTATATAATTACATAGTCAAAATTCAAAAATTGATACAATTTGTCTAAAAATTTACAATTTAGGCCTCTCTTGACGAATTAGAAATTTTAACCAGAGTGAGCTTGCTTTCCTGAGTAGAGATGAGCCTTTTTATGACTTCTGAGAACTATTTGCTGCTAGTTCTCAGACACGTGGCTGAGTGTCAATTGATAATTAGCTTTTTTACTTCAGCAACTTCATTTAGATGATGTGATGGGTAGGTTTGTTATGCCAACATGGCCACAGAAGATTGGTGGGTCTGTTGTGACGGCACAGTCAATGAACACACGGCATGATTTGAAGGGCAGAGATAGGAAGGGCTCAGCGAGTCCCGCCCTCTCTCTTGCTTCCAGATCTTTGGACCAGAGAACTGCCTTGTTCGTCCTGTGCCGTGACTTCCAAGCAACACTCCCCGTGGGACACCTAATCATGGACTGTGTTGCTGTGAGTTGAAGTTCCTTCAAGCCCTACTTCGCCACGCTCCTGAGATATACATCTCTTGATCTGGGGACTGTTAGACTCTGTCATCTGGCTGACTGTTGGCGACCTGCTTTGCTGTTTGCCACCTGTGACCAGATAGCCTGGATTGCTCTACAGAGGACACTCAGCAGCCCTCAAGACTTGAAGGACTGCCAGTCTTCTAGTTGCCTCATGCAAGAGAGTTGCACCAAGCAATCTTTACTGCTTTATAGATAGTTAACTCTTTCTTTCTTATCTTTATACCTTTCTCTCTATATAGATATATAAAAAGAATTATATACTTTTATTTCTCCTGATTTTTATTTCTCTAAGAGAACCCTGCCTGACACAGAAGACTTCTTTGTCCTCTACAGGCATTCAGTTTATAATCTTTCCTAAAAACTACTTTTTTTTTTTAAGTAGGAAGAAAGGAAGGGAAAAAAAAAAACTGGATCCCTCATATAAAGAAAGGAGCCACCAAAGAATAGGAGCCATGGTGGCTAACTCATTGGGTTGCTAATTGCTAAGTAAGCAGTTCAAAACCACCAGCTGCTACCAGCTGGAGGCGAGGCTTACTAGTCCTGAAAAGATTGACGGTCTCAGCAATCCACAGGGGGCAGATCTATTTGGCCTAGAGGGCTTTTCTGAAATAGAATCCGCTTGATTGTAGTGAATTTGAGTTTTGAGTTTTCTGGTAAGGTGCAGTCTAGACTATGATAGGAAGGTTTTGCTTCTTCTAAATGGATTTTACACTAAGTTTCTCTATCCCTCTGATGTCACCTCCTTCAGGAAGCCTTTAAGTAATTCTCTCCAGCACCTGTTCCATTTTAGTTCCAAAGCCATCTTGACCTGTATGATTGAAATCCTTCCTAAAGTCTTTGTTATTGTTTGGTTGACTTTATCATCTTGCCATGAGTATACGATTAGTGTGCATGGTTTATCCCTCCCATCATTTTCTATGGAATTCCTAGAATGAAGCTAGCATACAAACCAGCCACTACTGAGTAGATTGTGACTCACAGTATCCTCATGTGACTCAGAGCAGAGTTTTTCTCCTCAGGGTTTCCAAGGACTAATTTTTGGAAGTAGGTTGTTAGGACTTTTTCTCAGTCTCCACTGGGTAGATTCTAACCACAGCCATTTGATTAGTTGCCAAGTGCATTAACCATTTGCTCACCTAGAAATTTCCACTGGCGTATGCTAGACACTTAATATATCTTGAATGAATAAATAAATATATGAATATTAATAGATACTAATTATTATTAAAGTATTGGTATAATACATTATCAATGAAGTAATTATATAAATATTTATCTTGTTCTATTGATAAAAGTATGCTTAGCCTACAGAGCATCAAATACAGAATAGAAAGGTTACTGTACATGAAGAAAAATTAGAGTTTAATGAAACAAGATTCAAGCATGAAGGAACAAAATTGTTATATGAATCTCAATATACAAGCAAATTGTAAAATTATTTTAGAAACATTTACTGAAAGATAACTTGGAATTCGATGTCTACAGAACCCTTAAGCCAATTATTTCACTTGGCTCAATCAGTCAGCTATTTCCAAATTTGAGTAGATTTTCTCTTCCTGCTGAATTAAGTACTAATTTCATACCAATACCCAAATTAGTATTAAAGTGACTTTGAAGCAATTCTGGATCTTCCCTTTTCCTTGAAAATGTAAAGGGAACTTCTCTTGTCCATATCTATGCACGCACATGAAATGAATTAGCACTGACGCACGCACATGAAATGAATTAGCACTGACACAGCTCTGAATTTATTTCATAGGTTTCATTTATTTAGTAAAGTCTTACATTAAGTATTTAAATATATTTATAGACAGAATTTTACTGTCACTGTTTAGCCAGTTTGCTGACTTCACTTGTCTGTCTTATGACTTTTTAAAAATGTTCCCAAGAGGTTTAGTTGTACAATAAATTGCACATATTGTTTCAGAGAGAAGGGTTTTAAAATCACTATACTAGTTTCCTGCAAGTTCCCCAATCAAATTAATTGAAAAATATGTTGACAACTATTCACTTTCTTTATGGATTAGGATCTAAACACAACACCAAATCAAAATAGTTGATTTCAGTAGCTCTATGGTGATTGTCTGCTTTAAGTGTAAGGAACAAATAAAAGTCAGTTACCAAAATTCTTTCATATTTCATAAAAAATAAATGTAATTAAATTGCATGGAAAATGGTCATTGTAATATCACAATAATTAAAATTTCATATAGAGAAGGCTCCAAAATATAGAGACATTCAATTGTTTAGAAAGGTGAAAAAGTAGGCATTTTTTTTCAAATTATTAGAAAAAAATAGGCAAGTGGGCTCAAATCTGAATTTTAGAAAAGAAAATCATCTATGATATTGTTTTAAATGGTTCATTAACTGCTAGTTTGAGACCTTGTAGGGACTACAATAATTAGGTAGGGCTTCAGTAGGCATTAAACTATGTGGATCATAATACATTAAGGATATCATTCCAAAAAGGAGAATTACAGAACATCTTACTGTGTGTATACAGAACATGTACATTGACACAAAGGCTGTAGATTATTCAGAGTCATGAAAGGTATGCATCAAGCTTATATCCTTGCACCATGCTAATACAATCTTGCCTCAAAATCTTTTTGAAAGAAATAGATCCCTAAATTCACAGAGATATACATTTTATCTAGTGAAGCTGATTCAGATCGCCTCACAATTAACTATTCAGCTATAACTTGTTCAGCATTGTAGCAGTTAGATTTTTGGTCGACTTGCATTTGTGTAAGGGTGGCATCCAACGTGTCAATGAGGTCACACCTTGATGATGCATTTTGGAAGCTGTGGCCATTTTATGACAGAAAAGGGAATCTCTCATTGTCTCTTTCTCCCCTGTGTTAGACAGGGTTTTCTAGAGAAACAAAACCAGAACACTGAAATATATATATATATATATATATATATATATATATATATATTTCAACTAATGAGTTCACACAACAGTACAGAGGGATCAGTTCAACTCACTTCCATAGAACCATTAATATACTGGAAGTATTTCAACTCACATGTGCTGCCAGGTCCAAGGTCAAGGAAGCAGACAGCAGAGTCTTCCCTCAAGCAAGGCAAGCAGAATCTGCCCACAGGCAGCAGAGTGCAGGGTGGGATCACCAACAGTCTGTAGCTTGGGAGCTCAGTGAAGCAGGTCCTGATGGGATCTCAAGTTCAAGCACTGTGACAGGATCCACCATCAAGCTCAAGTGATGGATGCACTAACAACATGGTGAAGCAGATCTTGAAGGAGCTGCAAGCTCTAGCAACACTATCCATGGGCACTTAATATACTGGAAGACCTTCACCTCATGAGGCCCCTGGGTCCAAGGTCAATGAAGCAGAGATATGAGTCTTCCATAGATCAATGCAGGCATTTTGGCCACAGGTAGCAAACACCTGAGTGGATCACCAACAGTCAGCAAGAGGACACGTTCTGATAGTCTCGTGCTCAAGCAATGTATGCACCAACAGTGTGGCTAAAGAGGTCTCAAAGGAAGCTCAAACTCTAGTGTCAGGATCCACAGGTTGACAGTGCCACAAATAGTGTAGCTCACAAGGAGAGGGAGAGAACTAGCTCGCTGGTCTGCTCAGCAGAGAACAAGAAAGAGACAGAGCTTGCGGAGCCATTTAGCTCTTTGCTCTCCAAGCAAACTGCGACCTTATTAACCCCGAATGTTCTTATTGGCCAGGTTGGCACAATAAATCTACCTATCATGTCTCCCTTGGCTTTCTTGTTGGCTGGTACTCTACCTGCCTCCAGAAGTGGCTTCAAAAGGAATACAAGACCTTGAGCGCTAGTGGTGCTCTGTCATGTTTTCTCTGACTTTGGAGTCTTACAATTCTGCACTTACTGGCCCGTGATCTCTCTGCTTCTTGCTCTATCTTTCTGTGCCAATAGCCTGTGTTTGAAGATGGCCCAGGCTAGCACCGAACCATTGACTTCAGTTGGACTGGACTGGATGCCTTCTTGATATAAAATCTTTGTTAAACATGTGAGTGTCACTTTGTGATATAAATGAGTGTAGTTGGTTTTGTTTTTCTAGATTACTCAGAAGAACAGGCATAGTATGGTTACGCTTGGCAATTCTGATAACTAAGGTTATATATCATCTTGACTTGACTATGATTCTTAGTGCTTTGGCACTTATGCAATGATGTAGCTTGGCAAATATATAATTGTCATTTGGTAATGATGTAATGTTGCTCGAATATGTATACAGGTGTTTGTGTTATGTCTTTCATTTTGCAATATCATCTAATCATTTTGAAGAATGTTATCTTATATGATCAGCCAATCAGTTTTAGAGGGAATTTCCGTAGGGTATGGCCTGCATGAATGTCAGGAGCCCTGGTGGTATAGTGAATTAAATGTTGTGCTACTGTCCTCAGGGTAATCATTTAGTATCCACCAGTCCTTTCTCACACTGATTCCACAAAGGTTTACAGACTTAGAAACCCCATGGAACAATCATAAATGACTGAACAATAGTGAGGGTAGTTTGACTTAGTGGCCTATATAAAACATATATCAATATTTAGGCAAAGTTTACTCAAGTTTTTGCTTGCTCTGCATTTGCATCTGACTTGTTGTCCTCTCATATATCTCCACTTCTTGAACGTCAGTCTGCTTTCCATCTGACCTGCGATCTTTGTGGGATTCAGCAGCCCCTGCATTAATATAAGAGAAGAAAAATTGTCAGTCTTTGATATATGTAATTGGGGTATGCCAGCCCCTACCACTGATAAGCCATTTACTTGAGATAAAATTATATATATACACACACACACACACACACATATATAATATATATATATGCTATATCTAAACTGCAATGAAGGCACTGGTCAAAAAAAACTTCAAGAATTGATAGACTACTAATTGAGAGGCTTCAATAAATAAATAAATGTATGTGTCTTAAAACATTCACTCATCTTTGCCAAGGAATTTGAATGATAGCTACCTATTGGAAGAGATATCTATTCATGCCTATTCCAAAGAAAGTTGACACAACAGAAGGAGAAGTCATCACTAAGTATTATTACTGTAATATACAGGTACAATTTTGGTGAAGATAATTAGAAAAAGATTGCAGAGTGCATAACAAGGAACTGCTATAAATTTAAAGCAGATTCAGAAGAGGACATGGATATAATTGTTGAGATCCTTTGGATCTGGGATGAAATGAGATGATATTAGAAAGAAGTTTACTTATGTTTTATTGACTGTATCAAGGCACTCATTTTTGAGGATCACAATTAATTAAGAATAATATTGTGAAGAATAGGATTTCTCGAACAGATATTTGGGCTCATATTGTATTTGTACATAGACCAAGAGTCAGTTGTGTGAATAGAAAATTATTATCACTCCATTAGTATGCTGAGAAAATAATCTAAGAATATGAACTATGTAAAGAGTAATAATGTTATTAAGCTGAGAAGATGTTTCATGATTACCTGTTCGAGGCAGATGACACAACCTTGCATGCTCAAAGCTAAAGAATCACTTACTGATAAAGATCAAAGAATTGAGCTTTCAGAAATGGTTTCAAGAGAACATAGTGTTTTATCAGAAGTGGCACCAATAAAGAACCTCATGATAAATGGAAAACAGATTGAAGTCATCTAAAATTTCAGCCAGAATAAGCTTGATCACAATGGGTTTGGCTTTGTTCATGTGGAGACAGGACTGGTACCCCTACGTGTATCAACCAGAAGGCCCAACAGAATGCATTTGACAGTTTTGTTTCAATAGAGTTCTGTAAAGTTTTAAAAAGCAAAATGATCACTTTGAGGACCAAGGTGCACCTGTACCAAGCCATGGGGTTTCCAATAGCTTCATGCGCATGCCAGAGCTGGACAATGAATAAAGAATTGATCTTCCTATTAGTGGTTTTGGCAGAAGATTAAATACACCATGCACTGCCAGAAAAACTAACAAATACATGTTGGAGTAAGTGCAGACAAGCTGCTTCTTGGAAGCCAGGATTGCCAGACTTTGTTTTATGTATTCTGGACAAGTTAGGAGGGATCACTTTTTTGAAAAGGATTTTGTGATCAGTGACAGAGAGGGTCATTGAAAAGGAGGAAGAGCCTCCACAAGATGGATTGACAAGGGGCTACAACAAGTAACTCAAACATAGGTGAGAAGGGCCTGGTTTCATTCTGCTGCACATAGTGTTAGTATGAATTGTATCCTTCTCTTTAATGCCTAATAACCACCATATGTACCTATGTATGCCGCACTAGTTTTGCTTCCTAGAGAACTCAGCTCAAGACAGCTATGATGAATAAACCTGGCTTAAAATTCCCCATCCAAATAAAGTATTTCGAGCCAGGTATACACATGTGTCTGGCATAAATAATTTTGTGGAAAAGAAAATCAGAAATCATTGTCTTATAATGAAAACATATTACTACAGTGTTGTTTCTGAATTGAAAATAGTAGCATTGTGAGCCATTATAATAGGCCATGAACATCTTCAATTAAATAGATAATTGATGTAGTTAGCACTCAACGGATTCTATTATTCAGTGCCTTAAGCTGCCAACTGGGATATGGGGCAGCTCATCTGATAATTTTCGCTATCTCCATTGAGTCTCATGAATATTAGGGACTGGAGAAAGTGGAACAGTTTGGTCCATTTACAACTTTTTTTTTTAATTCCATAAAATTCATTTCTCAGAATCCTTTCCCAGGAACTTCTTGAATGCTGCTTGAAGTGTACTAAAAATTAAGATTAATAATTACAAGAGTTTTTATATTCATGACACTTTGTATAATACACATTGTCATCAAGTTGATTCTGACTCACATAAGTTTGATCCTATGTAGTATTCCTAAGGCTGTAAATATTTGTAGAATCTGCCTCATCTCTCTCCCACAGAGTGGCTGGTGAATTATCAATGATCAGTTCAATGCATCCAAAATTTCCTTGAGTGCACCTTTATGAAATGAGCACATTCATGTATGGATGCTGATATCATCTGATATAATGTGTTGCATTTCTTAATTTGGATATTATGCGTGATACAATACTTTGGTAGTCTTGTGTAGACAGGGTTCTCTAGAAAAACAAGATCAGAAGACTAATGATTTTATGTATATTTATATAGATAGATAGAACATAAGACATAAACAGTTAATCTATAGAGCAGTACAAATGGTTCATTGCAACTCACTTCCAAGCTAATACACTGCAGCCCTTCAAGTCTTGAGGGCCACCAGGTAGAGCAATTCAGGCTATCCAGTCACAGGCAGCAAACAGCAAGGCAGATAACCAACACTTAACCAGATGACAGGGTCTGATAGTCCCCAGTTCAAGCAAAGTATACCCTCCAGTAGCGTGGCAAAGCAGGTCTTGAAGGAACCTCAAACTATAGTGACACAGTCCAGGGGTTAAGTGTCCCGCAGATAGTGTAGCTTGCAAATTGAAGTAGAGAATAAGTGAAGGCAGTGGCACACTGGTATACTCACCAAAGAGCAAGAACCAAGAAAGCAAGACTTGCTGAGCAATTTAACTCCCCACCTTCAATGAATCTCACATGTGTTCGTTGTCCAGGTCAGTATAACAATCTCTCCTATCACAATAATACATACAGCTGACTCGATATATCCAGGCAATTAAGAAAACATCTATTTCAGCATACATTAGAGTCATATCAAAATGAATTAAAAAACAAAGGTGACTCTGTCATTCATTATCATTATATGATTATCATAAACTGGTTCATGCACAGAAGGGTAAATGACATGCTCCGGAAAAAAGCATAGAGATTCCTAGCACATGAGATCAATGTTGAGAAAACTGGAACTTTTATTCAAATAATGTACATATGGTCATTACCCCATTGTGCCATCTCTTGCGTATGATGCATTCTAAACATCTTATTGCAACATCCAGTTTTCTAAGCCATGCTTTGTTTCTCAAGTTCCATTGATGATCCTGAGCAATTGTGTTTGGTCCTTGTGAACAAAGTCAAGCACTAATAGATGGCTGATGAGAACTGAGCTATAGACTATGCCCATGCCACTGCTAGAATCTCATTCGGCAATCATCCTCCCAACACTACTCAACTAGTAGAAGCTATGTCACTCCTTAAAGATACATGGTACAATGTGAACTGAGTTTAAAGACATTATATTATGTACAATCAGTTAATCAAAAGTTATGTGATAGATGTATTTACAACACGGTAGCAAAGTATTGATGCTAAGAACAATGGAAAATTTCTGTGTATAATTGAAAATCTCCTGGGATTTGTCCCTTGGTTTGGTAGTTTAGGATTTGTATTAATCTGGGTTGACTAGAGAAACAAATTCATAGACTCTCATGTGTGCATAAGAGAGGATTTTATATCAAAGAGCAATTCTACATTAAGAAAACATCCTAGCTCAATCCAGATCAAGTCCATAAGTTCGATATTACCCCATATGTCAAGATTTGTTCCTAAAATCTTCGTTAGACTTACAGAGCCATGCAATGATGCTGAATGCAAGAAAATCACTGACCAGTGGGTGGAAAGTCTTGTAGAACTCAGTGGTGGTGGAAGCTTCTCAGCACTGGTGTGTGTCTCCACATGGATCCCGGGGGAGTAAGAATAGTGAGAAATAGAAAGAGGAGATGGCATATGTCACTAATAGCCTTCATGAATATCTGTCTACTTTGTTATTAGAATAGAACTGGATGGTACCAAGCCTCTGTTACTGAGCAATTGTACAGAAGAATCCTGACCAAAAGAGGAAATGGCAGAAGAGAACTTGAAGCGTTCATGAATTCCTAAACCATGCTTTCCAGAACCATGGGAGATGGATAAACCCATAAAACTAATGCTCTGTGATTACCATTATGCCAATATATCTCAATGAAAATCTTCCTATTTTTATCTGTCTATTTTATCAGGCATATTGTTTTCCTCCTGAAACTCGTCTCTTCTGATAACCTATTCAAAGTGCATACAATAAAGCCTTTTCATTGTTGTTTCTAAGGTGTATTCTGGATGTATTTCATCTCAAGTAAATTTTTCATTTTTCTGGTAGAATATAGTCCATTTAATATTTTTTATCAGCACCATAATTCAAAATATTGATCTTCTTCACTTTCCCTTTTTCATTGCTCACCTTTAATGAGCATGTGAGCTGATTTATTATATCATGGAGAAGACACACTGTAGTTTTTAGCTTGAGACATTTGGGTTTTTAAAAAAGGAATGGGAAATATTAAATAAGTAAATATTTGTTTATTCATAGGGAAAGTGACAATATACAAAGGTGGTATATTATTAAATTTTGAAATGTTACTATATTTTAGTTCATTCAATATCTTATTTGTTCACAATCCCCACTTGAATCTGTCACATTCTTGAAGCCAGATCTGATTTCTAGAGGTTGAAGAAACCATTGTCCACCGACAACAGTGAGTCCTGACACCCTTCTTAAACTATCAGTGAGAAGCGCTGCGCAGTCTGTGATTCCACTTCTTGCCCAAATTCAGAGAGATGCAGTCTATGGCTAACGGCTCAAGTTGAACTCTAATATTTTCCGGTCCTGTGAATAATATAAGGTAAAAGACAATTCTGACTTAAAAATCCATTGCGCATAATTAAAGGAATCTTTGAGCTGCTAATTACAAGGCCAGTGTATAAAAACTCTGGAGAGAAAGATGAGGCTTTCTATTCCTGTGAAGAGTTTCAGTCTCAGAAACCCATGGGGCAGTTCTAGCCTGTTTTACAGGGTCACCGTGAGTCAGAATTGCCTTGATGTAAGTGAGTTTGGTTTCGGTTATTAAACAACAATGTGTGGATTTGAGGCTATTGTTTTTCCACACATCATCCACCAGGTCTATACATTTCTGATAGTGGTAATTCTTGAAGAATTCTGTGCTTTTTAATTCACACCACATCCCAACAAACTCAAACAGTGCTTTGTAAAAATGTTCTTTGAGTTTGGGGAACAAAAAGATACCAGAAGGGGCAAGGTCACGATTGTTGGGTGAATGGAGTCAATTTTCTCATCAAAATTCTTACCAGATAATCTCACTATACTCATAGAATAAAGACATGTATTTTAGTGGTGAAAACAGTGCCCCCCCTTTTTTTTTCAGTCTGGCAATTTTCATAATCTTTTAAAAATGCTCATAATTTTTTTTATTCCACTTGTGATTTGGGGGGAAATTTATCTTTGGGAATCCCAAAGCAGTTACACTAACTTTATGAATTTAACTAGCCCAACAGATTGACTTGAAAGTCGCTGTTTTGAACAAAATTTTCTTCTCATAAGACAATTCAACAAGATTGAGAAATGGAAGAATTTGTCTGTGGTCATTCATTCTGAACACAAGGACATGTTTAAGCATGTTTTTGAAAGAAATCTCTGTATATATAAACTGGAAAACTGGTAGCAACATATTTTGACTTGTTCTAACATATCTGAATTAACTCAGCTAATTTGGTAGCAAGTGGTCATTAAAATGCACCAATGATAAAGATAAATAAAATCAAATAGAAAAACTAGATGATGAGGTGTTAAGTTCATCTGATTTCATGATTATTGCAGAAAAGTAAATAGAAATTATTTGATCATTTAGTTTTCCAACTTGCTTCCATGGTGTGCTATCTATTACCAGTTCTGAAATATTTCATGTATAAACATGCACTCAACAAAAATAAAGTCTATGAAAAAATATTTTCTTGAAAAACAAACTTGTAGATTCATGACCCTTGGTACCTTTCTCTAGAATAGCTTCATGTTCCTCGGGTATAAAAATATGGTTGGACTGCGGCCCACTGGGACGGAGGTTCAATTCCAGCAGTGGGGCTGGGCCTCCTACTCCCACCACCAGAGAGCAGTGATGCCCCAAAACCCAAATATATATATATATATATATATATATATATATATATTTGGCTCATTTTACTTTTCTTGTGATAAATCACTTAATATATTTATCTTCTAATAGACTGAGGAATAATATCTGCGATCAATCCATTTCTATTTCAATGGGGTGCAATACATAACTCTGCTAAGGTAGATGAACCCTAGTGAAACAAATAAAGACAGGATTATCTCAAAAATGCAGAATTAATCTAGCAATATGTGAATTCCTCATCTTGGAATAAGTTACTGCAAGTCAGATAAAGCTTACGTACACCACAGCATAATAAGTGGAGTGCCATGGTCGATAGTGCTTTCACATTAGAATATATTTTGCATTTGTAATATCTTCTGTTCAGATGTGCAATTTTTTTACAAACTAGTTCACGTAGTATAAAGAGCATCAAAAGCATTGCTATATAGCTATATTTATCACCACAAGTCCCTGCTAATCACAAACGTTTGTCTTTTTCTGAGATGAATTATAACAAATCACATTAGAACATGATTGTGAATCTGATTAAGGTGGAACGACTTTAGGGTTTTGTTTTATTATTATTTTTTACCCTTTTGGGTTGACCATGCTTTCATATAAAAAAGAGAAGCTGAAAAGCCTTTGGCAAAGTGTTTCAAGCACATGTTCCCATATGCACATTAAAAATGTTTTCATGCTAAATAAAAAATCCATCTATACCTTTCATTTCTGAATCTGGCTAAGACAAAGCTCGAAACACAACCTGCTCTTGTACAGAGCACACTTCAGGTACTGAATTAGGGGGGTAATGAGATCTGGGTAAAAAAATGTTTCCATGAATAATTCCTTCCAGGAGAGGAAAGCCTGGTGGAAGGAATTTTCCATTGACTAAAAACTTTAAGAAAGACATAAAAATTGACTTCATTCATGGTGGTAAAACTTCACAGCAATTACTTTTTTTCACAATATTCTGTAAAATAGTAAGTGCACCATAAGTCAGTGCATATAATTTCTATTACTAAGCTAAAACATGTGAAAATTATTTGACCATGTCAAGAACTTGGAGGGGATAGGGTAATGTAGGATTTTGTTAATCAAAGATTATGAAATTAAAGAAATTGTAAAGTTTTCTGGAAGTTTTAGTGTAAAGGAATTGAAAACTAAAGTGAGCTACTATATCTTCAAGTTATTAATAAAAATATTTTTATACACATACACAAGAGGGGCTTCAAATAGTTCTGGAAATATTTCACTGCAGGGCTGAGTTCTGGTGGCATAAGTGGTTGAGTGCAAGACTGCGACCTGCAGGCTTGGAGGTTCAAATCCTGCGGCTGCTCTCAGAAGCAGCGCTGGGAAACCCCTATGACAACCAGATGGCAGTGATGCCCCCCCCCCAAAAAAATATTTCACTGCATTTTCATTCACTTTTCCCCCAAATTTTGGGAAATCCTCTCAAATTTAATTTTTTATCTTCCTATTTTGAGATTTCTAGATGATTGCTTCTCATTCTTTACTACATGTTACAATCACTCTCTGGAAAAAAAAATTAAGTCCCCATTGCCTGTCTACCCTCTATACCCTCATCAGAATCTCTATAAATAGAATTTGCTGTGAACTTAACCAAAATGTACAAATGATTCCAATGTGCACCTGTGCTTCACAACCAGCTCCCTGATACCTCACCATCATGATCCAGGAACTAGACAGTTAGCTCTGCTTGTTTGCTTTTCAAAGTTCACACTTGACACAACAAGATCTGGCAAAACACAGTCCCCTGCTAGCTCAGAAGATAAAACACAATGCCACTGAATTTATTTGGACTCATTGCAACCCTGCGGGTGGGTTCACAGAACATACTAAGACACCAGGTCTCCTTGCCCTTGCTATAAACCAAAAACCAAACCAGCATGGACTCAATTCAGACTCCCTGTTAGAAAGAGGAGAACTCCTCCCCAGGGACTCGGAGATAGTCAATCTTCACCAAAATTTTCTTATGCAGAGCAGTGTGTGGGTTTGAACTGCTGGTCTTGCCCGTAGGAGTCCAGTACATAAACCAGTCATGCTAACCTACATCCTTGCCCATTATAAATATTGACTATAACCAGAAAATAACCACTCCATGCTTGCTATTACATATGTTTTAAACATTACCCCTCATGGAATAGCCACAGTGTTACAACATACATGGATAAGCGATGATATCTGGATAATCTTAAGGCCGTGAAATAAAGAATTTTCTTGGCTCCTACTGTTGGATCACACATTCTTTCTGTGTTTCAAAATGAATACCAGTCAATTAGACTAGAATCTTGAAAACTGCCCTTTTTTTTTAATTTTATTGGTTGTTAACCCATTTTTCAGCAATTTTGTGAGCTGTAGAGAAGGCAAATCTGTCCATCCTGACTTTAAAACTCCAAGAGTACACGAGAGGAAATTTCACTGTGATTTCAGTTTTTCCTCTATTGAGAGAAACACTAGTATTGGTTTTGCATATATGACCTGTGTCAGTCCGGGTAGACTAAAGGGACAAATTTCAAAGCCACGTATATGGATATAAGGAATGGGTTTATATTCAAGGGGAACAGGACATTGAGAAAACATCCCAGCCAAGTCCAGCTCAAAGTCACAACTCAGATATTAACCCATATGCCTGAAATCGGTCCATAAAGTCTCCTTCTGACTCACGAAGTCACAGGTCAGTGGTTAGAGTCCCGGCACCTCGCTTCCAGGGCTCAGGGTCCATCAACAGCATCCCGAGGTGGCAGAAGCAACTCATCGCTGGAAGAGGCCTCCATGTGGCTGGGGCAGCCTCAGAGGTCTGGCTCCGTAGGGCAAAGCCGTGTGGTCTCTCCACCGCCTACTCGAGCCTCCCAGACGCTGTCATTCTGTATTGCCTGTGATTGATCATCTCTGAAACTAACTCCCAACAACTGGGGAAGATAGCTTCTCATCTTCACGAGGGAAATATCGTGAGATTTCTCAGGAGTCTCTCGTGAAAGCCATGCCCACACAGAGGCCTCATCGGCTACTCAATGGCTATCTCCAGATTAACAGGTTAGACTCCACCCCTACATTTCAATCATAAAATTAACATAAGCACATGACTGCCACAGACCTTTATTGTGTTGAGGAATTTCCATTCTATTCTTATTTTATTGAGTTTTTCTAAAATATGGATGTTGAATCTTGCCAAATACATCTATTGATATGATTGTTTGGCTCTGTTATTTATTTATATGATGGATTACATTAATTGTTTCCTGATGTTAAACTGTCCTTGCATACCTACTGTAAATTTTACTCTATCATGACATTTTATTTTTATTTCAAATTTTTTGATCTTGTAAATACAGTTGATTTATTCTTCTTACAGACTATAAATTAAATTCTAAGTCTATTAATGCTGAGCTGTTAAAATATTTTATTTTGCATTCCTTAATTTCATTTTCTTAATAATCATAAAAAAAGTACCGATGTATCCATTTGAAATTCATGCTCCAGCATTGAGAGGGATTAAATTTAAAGTAACAATTTGTATTTCAAAATAACTCTAGTGAACTCAAACTTATCTAGTCTTTTAACTCAACTTCAGCTGCCCACTGTTTTATTGCCAGTCATTCTCTTTTTATTTTTAGTGGTTTTACTGGCACGTGATTTACATATCATACAATTCAATAGTTCAATTGAAGAAAATGGCTACATGTAAAATCTTCATTAAAGTTCTGCAGAGAGCAGTTGTTAAGTAGTTAACAGGTTACTCTTCTCTGTGTGTGATACAATGTAGACTTTAAGAAATTATTAATAGTGTTCTAGATTTTACTTTTGCTTGTAAAAGAATGAATCATGAACAATCAGATGATATTGGCTGAGATTCTTGAAAAACATGATAATTTAAGTTAATATAATATGAATTTAACAAAAAATGTCATGCTTATAAGGGGCCTTGGTGGCTTTGGGTTTTGGGCATTGGGCCACTGAGCTGCTGAAACACCAACTTTGGTTCAAATCCCCCAGCCACAATGTAGGAGAAAGATGAGGATATCAATGAAACATATTGATCACAGCAGACTGAGCCACTGTATTTTTGTCACCAAGAATTGTATGTTGGCTCAGTGGAAGCTAATAATATAATCACGAGTGCACACTGATATCCTGATAGAATAGAATACAGATACAAAGATTGAGAACATAATGTTGTGTCAAGATATGGATAAGTGAAATGACATGCACATAAAGTACAGGTGTTATCTACATACAGAGGACTATGAAAACACATACTCCAACACACCTACTTAAGAAACAAAGGCATTTCACCAAAAATTCATAAATAAAACACCTTTTGAAAATAGGATTTTGTCTCTATTTAACAAAAAAAAAAAATAATTCCAATATAAAAGGAAGGCACAGGTAAAACATATGAAGGTGGAGTTTTTGCTTATATTTAAGAAGGTATCGAAGCAACTTCAGGCCACAAAACCCAGATGACGCTAAGAGTAAATGACTAGGTGAATATAATTTGCACATTTATTTTAATCAAGTTGCCTTAAAGCTATGATAAACATCAATCATTTCAAGTATAGCTCCAGTGCCATGTTTAAATCAATATGTTTAGGTTTGGAAAGCATAATAATTTTTTTTAGATTTTAAAAGTTGTACACATATTCTGTAGTATTGCTGTTTTATTCAGTCTTTAGTAAAATATGTCATATTGTATTGGTGGTTTTGCTGATAACTTGACTTCTTAGACTAAGGAATAGGAAGGGAAGCATTTATACATAAGTATAACATAAATTTTGGATAACTTAGAGATAAAATAATGGTCCCTTAAACTTTTCTCAGTTCTGTACATCATGACTGTACACTCAGATTCATGAAATTTGAAAAGAATATTCTATTCTTTCCAGTACCTATAATTTTTATAGAATGCAAATTCCAAATTTTCATTCTAAAATTTCAAAATACACAAATGATTATATTTAAAGAATGTCAAAATTAAAAACATGTCTTGATCGTGAACCTCTGGGTATTTACAAGTACAAATAGGAAGTAATAAATTGCTATTCTTTAGAGTAAATGTCCTAAAGGTTTTAGTTACACAGAAATTTCCTTCATACTGTTGACGTTATCTTTTTTTCAGCATTCAAATTGAATCTCTTTATACTTGTGTGCTTGCTCTCTTTTTCAGAAAGAACAAGTAGATATACTCTTCAAACAGGAAGGGAATGATGCCAAATGCTATGCTTTCTTAAAGATCCCAGAGGATGTGATTGGCAAATCAAAGTTTTCTATTGTGCCTATAAAAAAATGCAATGATCATTAGTATTCCTGGATTGCTTCACTGGTTTGTATGTTGCTGTGATATCAAGTATGTAATGACTCTCAGTCTCAATCAATTGGCTCTAATGTGGGAAAATATAGAAATGAAAGGAAAGTGATTTCTCAAACCGTCTGTCATGCCAATTCCTTTGGTATGATTTAGGAAACTACAGGCAGTAGAAAAGCCTCCCTTTAAATGTCAAATACAAGATTCATTTCTGTACTGCTTTAATCCAAACGTCACTGTTTTCAGTTGAAACATCAATCTCACCAGAACTTTCCAAGCTTTACACATCACAAATGCTGTCCTTTTAGAGAAGATATGTCCAGAGCCTGTGTACATATGGCCAGTGGGGAGTGGTGTTAAAGACTATTCTCATCAGAGGAGTGACTAATATGAAATAATCATGCTTTCTTCTTGAACTAATAGTCTTTATTTTAAAAACTTTTTGCCTTTCTTCCTTAGGCTTTTAATCCTTCAAGTGTTTTTTCTCAGTACCAGACATTCCCCACCCTCCCTAAAGCCAATTACACTTGTCAATGTAAAATGACCAAGGTTTACTCTGCGGATTTCAGACATCCCTGTGGAACCCAAAGGGAATATATGGCTATAGTCCACTTGGAGAATGTTCGGCTAAGCAAGGATCTCCACTCCCAGTCAACAGGGACCAGATGGGGGAAAAAGATTGAAAGTCTCCTATACTAATAAATAAACAAGATCTGAATAGTATGCCCAAACATCTCAAAATGAAATGTATTTTGTTACATCCTGCAGATCCACGTTCATTTTGAAAATATTTTATAGCATTCTGGAAGCACACTGTCTCTTTAGACTGCTGGCAATCTAAGCAATCCACATGCAGCTCACTAAATCACTGAGGACCAAAGCCCAGCTTTGACTCAGCTGGCTTTGGTGTGGCTCAGCTGGGAAGATGTATTAGGTAAATACAGAAGAGCAACAAATACACCACACAGTTTAAGATAATTGTCATTGGTATGCTGTGTACATTGTACTACTGGAAACAGGGACATTCTCCCTAGGATAATACCTGTTTTAACGTAAAATTTTTAGAAATTCCATATTGAGAGGTGTATATATATAGCTTATCTATCAAAGCATATACTCGACACACTAAAGAGTCAATGAAAAAGAAAAGAGCCCTCGGGGCCGAGCCCCGGTGGTGTAAAGTGGTTGAGTGCGGGACTGCGGCCCGAGGGCTTGGCAGTTCAAATCCAGCGGAGGCTCTCAGGAACAGCACTGGGTAGCGCCCATGACCACCAGAGGCAGTGATGCCTCCCCCTGCAAAAAAAAAAAAAAAAAAGAGCCCTCAATCGATGTACTCACACTATAGCTGGGAGAAAGTACTCAAGATGGGAGTGGACCAAATGGGGTTTGCTTGTGTTCTGCAGAAGATTGCTGTGTATCAAAACTGACCTCATGGCACTGAACAAACATAGAGCAAAAATAATTTATATGAACGGTGCATGGTTGATGGAAAGCTATTTAAATAGCAATGGTTATATTTGGAGAAAAATACTAAACTGAAATGGGAGCTGCAAATATATTATATATGTATATATATTCTATGGTATATAACACTGATTATGTCTCAATTTTGAGAAAATTCATGGAAGGTTTTGAGGAAATTTTTGCAACCGAATTATTTGAGGGATACGTTAAAATGTGTTTTCTCTGGATAGTTTTTAATAATTAGTGATAGGAATCATTATGATTATCCTTTTTGAATATGACAGATATTAACCATATAAATGGGCACTTCTCTTCAGTTTTAGCTTTTATTATTATTATTATTCCCCGTTGGAGTGCAATGTAAACATCTGCAAACCCTGTTTAGTTAGTCTCGGTACTAGAGATACAGCACTGTGAGTCCTGGGACAGTGTTAAACAGCAGAGTTCCCTTGGTTGGAGAGAGAATTGAGGATGGCTGTCCTTTCTTGCAAGGTGCTTAATACGTGGTGCCACACATTTGTGTCATGCAATTCTGGCTCCGGGGAGCAGATTTAAAGAAAAATTACGGACACCAAGTAAACCACAACCCAAGCCACTGAGCCCATTTCAATTCTGAGCAAAGCTGTAGGGAAGGGCGCGACTACCCTGGATGTTTTCACAGCCCAACATGTGAGATGCCGAGCCACCAGAACTCCTGGACTAACACTGCCACCTCAGGAATGTGTCCAACCTTCTGAAAGTACAGCCACTATGCCAAACTTTGTCCATATTGTCTCTTAGCCTAACCATTATTTTCTCCTTTGTTGGACTGAGTGTCTCCTCATGGTACCAAATAAACAATGTGTCTCACTTTTGTATAAAGGGCCAGCAAGGAGTAGGTTGGCTAGCCAGCATTGGAAACTCAATGAATATTTGTTGAATGCATCTGAATGTCTTGGTTACTTTCAATTGGTTAGAAGTAAAACAGGGGCAGTAAGAAAGAATATAGAAATGCAACCCCCTTCCCAATTTCCATTATTTAGTGACTAATTATCATGTTTCTTGAAGCCTTATATTTTGTAGGTCTAACTCATTTCACTGCTCATTAGCACCTCCTCCACACCACAGAGTAGACAGGAGTTAATAAAGTGATTAAAGCATAATAAGCATAAAGCAAATTAGCCATACTAGTTTGGTATGCAGGTAGTTGCAATTCTTGAAAAGAGGAAGCTTTAGGATTATCTTTGAATTTTCACTGTTCACTTATTCCCCTACTGATGATCATAGGTCATCAAGAATATGGACCTGATCTGCAAATCTTCAGAATAAAAAGAAGTATCCACTAACTGTCTAGCCACTCAACTGTGATCGGTGCTATTGCATCAGAGAAAAGAGATTCAGAAGGGCTTGGCAGGCTAAAAGGCCTGGGAGCAAAATACCTAATCTGATTGGCAAGCACTTTAATAAAGCAAAAGCAGTATGTGTGTGTTCTCAATGACACTACAGCAGAGCCTCAGTGTCAGCACTTTGTACCAGCTGCAGTCTGTTAATTGTGCAGCAGGAGGACATCCTGGTGGGTCATTACTGCAATGTAAATGGGAGAAGGGCTTAGGTAAGGCACCCCACCCCCTGCTCCTGCATCAGCAAAAGTGGATAGAAAGGAATCTGCAATGTGGTCCTCACCTTGGATTTGCTTTCTGTCCTACACACAGGATGGTAATCTAGGGGGACTGGTGGATATAAGGACAAAGCTAAATTAGAGAAACATTTTTCTCTAATTCCTATCTTAAATTAATTGGTGGTAGATAATATTTTCAAAGCAAAATCATTTAAGAAATGAAGGAATCCAAAGAAATCATTAGGTCTGGAACTTCCCAGACTTGACTGAATGTAAGAAGGAAATGAAAAATCTTTTTAACAACAATTCCCTGGGTATTATTTACAGAAGTTTTCCTTTTGTGGAGGGAGGGGGGTGCCCAAGGGAAAGTATAAGCAGTATTTAATCTATGTCTATTTCCACACATGTTTTTCTACCTAGCTATATTTCATCTACCTGTACGTATAAATATACATAAATACATATAGATACTTATCGGTATTGATATCTATCTGTCTATCATTTATATAATAGGTTCCCAAACTTATATGGCTCACTGGTACTTTTTTTCAAAGAAAAATATTACTCTGTTCCCTGTCAGTTTTTTTTATGCCATAGCCTGATCTGAAAAGGCTTCTGCAGTCTTCCTGGATTATTCCACTTTGGGAATCAATGTTCTACATCTGTTTATAGAAGCAGCAGTTATTAAACCAAACAACACATTGAGTTGAGCAAATATCCTCCAAAAAAGTATTGAAATCAAAGGTGGCCCTTTGCTAACCAAGGTAGACTTGATCCAAACCATACTCCTCCATCACCTTATGTGCATGTGGAAACTGAACAATGGAAAGGAAGAGCAATGAAATCATGATACATTTGATTCATTTGAATTGATGTTGAACATGTTGATGCCATTTCCGGAGAAATTTGTTGACAAAGGCTGAGTTGAAGTAAAATAAAACAAAAAAGGTCTTCTGAGAAGATGGCTACTTAGAAACACATACGAGAGGGCTTCCACAGAAATCATCCCAGGAGAGTTACTAAGTGAGAAATTCAACAGTACTGGATTACAGGAGGAGCATCATAAAGATAAGTAGGCACAGATACACAGGTTTTGAGGGGCTGGGACGTTTGGATTACCATAGTGAGTGCTGGCTATGGTTTGATCTTAGCCCACCACTGTCTTGAACGGAGTCGAGATAATTTGGAGCCAGGGCTGGGGGTTTATCTCAACAAAGCAACAACTTGCCACCAGGTCAGGGCAGGGATGGATTAAACCCTTGCAGACCTGCAGTCCGGGCTTGGGGCTCAGCTCTTTTGGTGCTTTTCTGTTCCCTCCCTTCTCTCTATAACCCCACAGTCTCCGTGAGCGGAGTTTTTCATTTTTTTTCTTATGGTCTCTTCCATTTTCTCTCACATGCCACTGCTGAGCTCCAGACAATTCACCTTAGACTAGGGCATTTACACCTGTTCCACCCAGCTGGGAGAGCTCCACTTTGTGCAGCACAGGAGACTGGTTGTGCTCGCCCTCCACCTGGGGATATTCTGCCCAACTTCCTCATGGTGAATCCTGCCTGGTTGGCTGGGGGGGATTCTATCTGTTCTCTGTTGTCCCATGTGAATAAGAGAAGTTCCTCCCACATGCATCAATGACTCACATGACCTACGGCAGGTCAGCTAACACTCATCAATGGTCCATGATGCTGTGAGAACCTCTGCCCAATCTCTGCAGTGATCTACCTGATCAGAGCAATTCTGCTCAGTGTTCATGGTACTCTACACAAAAGCAGGTAACCCATCAGCCTTCTATGATAGTCCCCTTGCAATCGACACCACCACACAACCTCTGTGGCACACCGAGATTCCATGGGCCACACCATCACGGCTTCTTTTGAAACCATGCAGTACTGCACCATCCTTGTGGATCCACAAAAACCAACCAGTGACCCCTGAGGGGAATATCCAACATACCCTTCAAATAACAGAGTACTTGTTGATTAGGGAAAGAGTGAAGCCACAAGATGATAAAGTGTAGGACAATTCCATAGTGAAATTAGTCACAGGAAGTTTGAAGACACATTCCTACGAGTCTCTCAGAGAGAGCCAGTGCTCTTCAACTCCCTGGAAAAATGACACCTGGGTCTCTAGAACAACAAAACACAAATAGCTATCATCCCCAATGATTTAATGAAAAAAAACATGAGAAGCAAAGGGCAACAGCAGATGTCCTGAACCTAACGACATGCATAGAAGAAGTAGAAATTGATCGCCACAGAATAAATGTTCAAAAATGCTGCTTGGAGTCATATAGGACATGAGGGAACAATACAGAAAAAGGATGAAATGATAGAGGAGATAAAGTTCATATACCAAAGGGAAATAATACAAGAGCTTAAGGAAGAGATAAAAAAAAATAGCCAACTCATGGACTTCACAAATTGACTGAAGGAAGAAGAAAACTGTACCAGTGACCTAGAGGATAGCCAACCAGACTTTAAGAAGCATGCATAAAAATCTAATAAGATCATCAGTGAAGCTGAAGAAAATCTAAGAGTTATGCCTGAGGCTATGAAGAAGAACAACATCAGAGTAACTGGATCGCCAGAGGAAGACACAGCAAAGAAGTCCTCTGCAGAGAATTCTTGGAGGAAGACTTCCCCATCTTAATCAGTTGCCTGATGTTCCTTCATTAAGATTCAGCTAGCCTGATTCTCAAGAATCAAAATCAGAATATGCTCAGAAGAAACCCAGTCCTACAAAAGATCCTTGCTGATCCAGTATGGGAAGAAGTAAAGTACTCACCAAGCATAAATAAGAGACCACCACATAGAACAGCCTCACCCTGAGGGCAGCAAAAAGAAAACAACCCCCAAGATAACATTGACTTGATGATAGAAAGAGGTAAAAAATGATCCACACTCACACACACATGCACAACACACTGCTAAGAAAGGGTTATAGAACCCAACACAATAGATACAGTATGACAACACAGATTGATGTAATAACCCTGAATATCAATGGGCTGAACTCAGGCTCGAAAAGACTGTGGCTATCATACTGAATTACAAAACACAACCCATCAATCTGCTGCCTACAGGAGACACAGCTCAAGACTACAGACAAAAATAGGTGGAGGATCAAAGGCTAGAGAAAGGCAAACTAAGGAAACAGCAATTCAAAAAAAGCAGGGGTTGCAATCCTAATATCAGATAAAATTGACTTAAAAGCATAAACCATAAAAAGAGATAAGAAGAGACAATATATAATTCTCAAAGAAATGGTAGAAAATGACCCACTAAGCATTTTATACATGTATTTTCCAAGTGAGAGACCTGCTGAATATACGCTAACCAAACACTCCAAAAATTGAAAAAAGACATCACAGCCTCAACAATTATAGTAGGTGGCTTAAAATACCGCTTTCTGAGAAAGGTAGGCCGCAGAGAAAGAAAGTCAACAAAGAGACTAGAGATCTAAGCACTCCAATTAGACAATTTGACCTGATAGATATTTGTAGAGCTTTTCATACAAATATAAAAATAACTCACATTCTTTTCATGCCCACATGGCACATAGTCAAAGACAGTCCACATCCTGGGGCATAAAGCAAATCTACATAAATTTAAACACATTGACATACAGACTTCTCTATCTTACCACTTTCCCATAAGGTTGGAAATCAACAAAAGAAAAATAAAGAAAACAAAATGAAACAATTGGAGGATGAGTAGCTTTCTATTGTAAAAGGTGCATACTGACCCATATTAGAGATGAAATAAGGAAACTTCTAGAAGCCAACAAGAATAAAAACATGACATTACAAAACTTATGTAATACAACAGAGGCAGTTATCAGAGAAAGTTTCATAGCAATGGATGCACACCCAAAAAAAGACTAGAGTCTCATGATTGATATGCTGACACAAAATTTACAATAACTACAGTAGAGTCAACAGGACAATTCTACTGATAGCAAAATAAAATAAATAATAACAATCAGCATTGCACTTGAGGGGAAGGAAAAGAAGAAATCTATGGGAAAAGTTCATGTAGCTGAAAGTCAGTCTTTTGAAAAGATACACAGAATCAACACACAGCTGGCAAAACTAACCAAAGAAAGATGGGAACAGACTTCAATAGCAAGAATGAGGGATCAAAGAGGGGAAATGACAACAGACTATAAGGAAATCAAAAGGAGAAGAACAGCACTATGAAAGACTTCACGCCAATGAATTCAACCACTCGGAAGACATGGGCAAATTCTTGGAAAACAATGCCTCCCTAGACTATCCCTGAGGGAAGTCAAAGATCCCAACATTTCCATCATAATAGAAGACATAGACAAACTTATCAAGGGATTGACAACAACAACAAAAAAATTCCCTGGACCAGATGCCTTCAAGGAATAATTCTACCAAGTATTTAGGGAAGAGCTGACAGCAATCTTACACAAGTTTTTCCGAAACATAGAAAAAGATGACATACTCCCAAACTCCTTCTATGAAGCTAGTATAATTCTGATACCCAAACTGGGCAAGGATCCCACAAGAATCAAGAACTTCAGAACCCTTGTGAACATCAATGCAAAATTCCTTAACAAAAGATTGGCCAATAGAATACAAAAATATATAAACCAAATAATTCACCATGACCAGGTGGGATTCATACCAGGGATGCAGAAATGGTTCAGCATATGAAAGACCATTAGTATCAGTTGACATATTGACTTAAAAAAATTACAAGAACCACATGATTATATTGATAGATGCAGAAAAAGCATTTGACAGCATACAACACCCATTCCTGTTTAAGACACTCGAGAAGATACTAATGGAAGGGAAATTCCTCAAGAAAATGCAAGCTATATATGAGGAACCAACAGCCAATGTGATAGTTAATGGAGAAAAGACAAACTCAATCACATTGAAAAAAGGGGACCAGACATGGATGCCCCTTGTCCTCACTCTTATTTAATATCGTTCTGGAGGCTTTAGCTAATAGTATAAGGCAAAGAGCAGACATCAAAGGTATTTGCCTAGGGAAGGGAGAGGCGAAACTTTCATTATTTACTGATGACATGATTTTATATATGGAAAATCCCAAAAGCTCTACAAGGGGAATACTGGAAACAAAGAGGAGTATGGCAGAGTGGCCGAATACAAGATCAACAAATAAAAGGATAAGAGACTGCCATATATATTGGATAAGACCACTAAAGAGAGGATATAAAAGGTGGCACCCTTCACAATAGCCAAGCATAAATTAAACTATCTTTTGAAATACCTGACTAAATGGAAATAAAAAGAAAAAAGATCTATATGAGGAAAACTACAGAACATTTTTTTAAGAAACCAAGAGTGACATCAATAAATGGAAGAACATTCCATGCTTGTGGATTGGAAGACTCAATATAGTGAACATGGCAGATCTGCCTAAGGTACTTTCTAAGTTTAATACACTTCTGATACAATTGACCTCATCTTTTTTTCAAAGAAATGTGAAAAAGAAAAGATTACCAACTTTATATGGAGAGGAAAGATGTCCTGAATTAGCATAGCACTCCTCAAGAAGGAAACAGTGGGAGGGTCTGCTTTACCTGACCTTTGCTCATATTGTACAGCCACAGTGGTCAAAACCACATGGTATAGCCATAATGACAGATACTCAGATGAATGGAAAAGTATTGAAAATCCAGAAATAAGATCATCAGCATACAGACAACTGGTCCTTGATCAGGGCTCCAAAAATATCAAATGGGAAGCAGATACACTCTTAAAAAAGTGGTGCTGGAAAAAATGAATATCTACCTGCAGAAAAATGAACCAAGACTCTCTGCTCACTCCATGCACAAGAATAAACTCAAGTTGGATCGCAGTCCTCTAGGGAAAACCTCAAGTTATTAAGGCAATCAATGAGGTAATTTAGACCAACTAGAGAACTTTGGAACAAGGAATACATAGCCAATCAGAAATAGAGAATGATACAAACACAGAGGGAGAAAAAAATTGACAAGTGTGATATACTGAAGATAAAAAGCCCATGAGTATCAAAAGAACTCACCAACAGAGAAAAAAGTGTGCCCACCAACTGGGGAATATTTTTAACACTGACATCAGAAAAAGGCCTTGTTACTAAAATTTAAAAAAGCTTTCAAAAAGAAAAAAATCTAATTGCCCACTGAGGAGGTGGACAAATGACCTGAAAAATAGTTTCACAAAGACAGAAATCCAAATGGCCACTAAACATATGAAAAATTGTTCTTGATCATTTCATTATTAGAGAGATGTAAGTTAAAAAAAAAAGATACCACTTAACACCCTCAAAGATTGCCCATTTCAAAAAATCACAATGCACCATGTGGTGGAGAAGCTGTGGGGAGACAGAAACTTTCATCCACTGCTGGTGGACATATAGGTATGTACACTCACTATGGAAATCAATTTGTTGATATCTAAAATAGGTGGAAATTTAGCTACCATGCAACCCAGTAATCCTCGTATTGGGCATATATACAAAAGAGGCAAGAAACAAACCATGGCCAGACATCTGTGCCTCAATGTTCAAATTTCCAACAACAGATGAATGGATTAAAAAGCTGTGATGCATATATGCAATGGAGTACTATGCATCACTAAAAAGGTACGATAAATGTACGAAGCACATCACCACATGAGAAGAACTGAAGGAAACTGCTAAGTGAAGTAAGTCAAACACAAAAGGATAAGTACAACATAAGTCCACTGAGGTAAGCTTAAAAAATGCAAAAGGGGCATAGGAAAAAAAAAACTACTGCATACAAACATCTCTGGGGTGACTCCAGGTAGTATGCCAGGAGTAGACCAAATCCAGAGATACATGTGGTAGCCAACTAAAACGGAGGGGGCTGGGAATGGGAAAAATGGTAGCAAGGAACCAGGGCATTAACCCACCCAAGGGGAGGCTATTGTCTATATCCCCATAGGGAAGGAACAGGATTTCAACTTGTGCTCCAATATCTGAATGCAAAATATCTGTATGAGCTAGGAAACCAGTAAAGATGTCTGAGAGGCCAGCCCCAATCCCAATTATGTGGACAACACCCCCTCCCCCTAGCAGAATTCACTTCATTGGACAGCATTGAAGCTGCAGCTCAGGGAGAGGGATATATCTGATGAGAGCATGGGAATTGTGCCAGAGCTGACCCCACCACTCTGAGGCAAAGCACCAAGGATGTGCAACAGAGCAGTGAAAGGAGCAGAGGAAAGAAATCCCAAGGGATTATCAAAATTAGAGTTTGGAGCCAGGTATTGGCACCCCATCAGACTCAACTGGAAAATACTCCTAAATGTCAACAAACAGAACAGGAACTCTTTAAAAGCTTTTGTTTTTCATTTGTTTGTCACTGTTTTTTGTTTGTTGTTGCTGTGGTGTTTTTTTGTTGTGGTTGCTTTGTTTTGCTCTGTCTTGTTTTTGTGCATGTTATTATCTCCATAGAACTTTTTAGATAAGATAGACTGGATAAACAATCTGGAGAAGAAAACAATGGGACTGACAGTTCCAGGCAGCTGAGGGGGAGGTGGGGGAAAGGAAGAGATGTTAGCAAACTCAAGGACAAGGAACAAGTGATTCAAAATCAGTGGTGACAAGGGTGTAGGATGACTGCTGGGTTTGATCAAGTGCAATGTAACCGAAAGGAATTACTGAAAGCCAAATGAAGGCTTGAGCATGACAGTGAGACAAGAGGAAAGTAAAAGGAAATAGAGCCAAGAACTAGGGAGCAAAGGCATTTATAGAGGTCTAAATAAATGTATGCACATATGTAATATATATGAGACCCGAGAAATAGATCAATGTCCATATAATTATAGGTTTAGTATTAAGGTAGCAGATGGACATTGGGCCTCCACTCAAGTGCTCCCTCCAAATTCTTTTGCTCGATTAAACTGCCATTCCACAATGCTCATTTCCCAAAGGATCACTGAAGATAAGTGGGTGCTTAAGCAAATGTGGTGAAAAAAACTGATGGTGCCCGACTATCAAAATTTAAAGCATGTGGGGTTTTAGAGACTTGAAAGCAAATAAGTGGTCATCTAGCTTAGAAGCAACAAAGCCCACATGGGATAAGCACACCAGCCTGTGTGACCATGAGGTGTCAAAGGGATCAGGGATCAGGCATCAAAGAATAAAAACTGTAATCAGTGTGAATGAAGGGCAGAGAAGAGTGGGCACCCAAGACCCATCTTTAGGCAACTGGACACCCCTTTACAGAGTGTCCTGAGAGGAGAAGAGCCAATCAGGATGTAGTGTACTAATGGTGAAACATACAAATTTCGTCTAGTTCCTAAATTCTTTCTCTCCACCATACTCCCCCACCCCACTATTGTGATCCCAATTCTAATTCAATAATCTGGCTATACAAGAAGATGCACAATGCTGTAGATGGAACTGGAATCACAGGGAATCCAGAGCAAATGTTCCCTTCAGGACCAGTGCTGAGACTGTTAATACCTGGAGGGTAGAGGGACATTAAGGTAGAAAGGGAAAAACAATGACAAGGATCTACCTATAACCTCCTCCCTGGGGAATGGACAACAATATAGTGGGTGAAAGGTGTAGTCAGGCAGTGCAAGATATGACAAAATAACAATAATTTCTAGATCATCAAGGTTTCATGAGGGAGGGGGTGTTGGGGAGGGAGGAAAAAAATGAGAAGCTAATACCAAGGACTCAAGAAGAAAGAAAATGTTTTTAGAATGACAATGGCAAAAAAATGTACAAATGTGCTTGACACATGAATGTGTGTCTCGATTGTGATAACTTGTATGAGTTCACACCCTGCAATATAAAAAACATATGTAAGTAGTGACACAAAGTATGCATGATTAGAGCTGTACGTAACCCCAATAAGATGATCACACAAAAAGGAAAAAGAAACAGAGAACCCTTTTCTGGAGCATGTTTAAAGGACATGAAAACCTAATGAAATCATTAGCTCATTGCTTTGCAATGGCTTCAATTAATCTCCTATCTTAAACCAAAATTATGAATAGAGTGCCATTTTTTTTCAAATTATTTCAGATAAAAATATGAAATCTAAAAAAAACAAAAGAAAAAAACCTAAATGTCACAAATACAATTATTGTCACTCATGTGCAATCCAGAAAAATCCAAGTTTATGTGAGAAAGTGATGTCCTAAAATAAAACTCATAATTATTGGTTTGGGGATGATGTATATGCGCTATTTAAATTTATCTTATTTTAGCTATCCATGATTAATCGGAAATTGACAGATTTGAAGAACCAAACTAACGGAAAATTTTTATTTTCTTGCAGTTACTTTTTTCTATTTAAAAAAAATGTTATTGAAGTTCTTACAATGAAAAAAATCGAAACAAAAAACATTCACTTCTTTCTACATGCATAGTTCAGTAATATTTCTTATATTCCTCTTATTGTGCAATGACCCTCCCTTCTTCTTTTGAATGGCTCCCAGCCAATCTGTTAGAAACGGGCTTTTCCTTTCACCTCCTTATCTGCCTTTCAAACTTTCTTGGGCCAGTTGATCCCACACAGGACATTCTGAAAGGCACACAATGCCTTTCAAAGTGTCTTTCAAAGACACTCCTTCATTATTGATTATGCTAAATAGTTGCTTTAGAGAAGACTTCAGAGAGTTGTTTTGCTTTAAGGTTTAAGTTTTAAGCAGTATCTCAGGCAATGATGTTAGCGGTTGATGTACCCTAAGTGCTGCCGCCAAACATGGATTCCATGAGAATTTGAAATTCAATTCCAATCCACTCATCTTTAATCAGGGGTGTTTGGTAGAATTATCAGGTCGCTAGAGGCAAATTTAGGGGTTGCCCCTCTACATGCCAAAGCCTCTGTTCTCCATTATAGGAAATTGGAAGCTGCTCAAGGCTGGAGGGCATGCCCGCATGCAGGTCTTTGAGACAGAATGCTGGGTAAGACTCCATATAAGCCAGATGAATTCAATTCAGCCAATGGAGTCGACCAATACAGTTGACCATACCTTCCAATGCGGGCATGCCTTGAAAAGCCAGAAGTTTTCTCTCCCAGAGGTTCCCTCCCAGGGGCTCCCACAGAGTTCAGCAAGGCCAGGCAGCGCTGTCCTCTTTTTCAGGGGTTCCTCTGCTCGCTGTGCTGAGAGTTTCTCTGGCCTCAGTTTTCCATGTGTGGGTGTGAAGGGCCCTGTGAGTGCCTGGATAAAACCTGAAACTCTTTCTATCCTTCATAGAAACCCCTGTGGCTCTAACCAAGCTTCATCTCAAAGTCTTTCAGCCACCTTCCTAGGTAAGTTTCTCCCATTAGAGTGAACTAACAGTCTTTGATCAAAATGGGCAGTCATGGTAGCCAGGCGCTTCGTCTCATAAAGGAGGAAGCTGCACATGGAGCTTTATTAGCCACACATTTCATTTTGCCCTCCCTTCCCATCCTTGAGTTTCCTTCCTGTCATAGATAGCTGTTTTCAAGCACTTGCGACTTTAAGCATTGTGTAGTGAACTGGAAAGTAGAGGAGCAGAACTAAAAATTATGTTAGCCCAACTAAGCTGATCGGCCCATGAAGCAATGATTCTAACCCTGCAACCCAAGAAACTGATTCCCATCACTTATTTGGTTTTGCCACCTGCATTCTTACCAACTACTCTTTATTGTTATTTAATGTATCATACATTTACTAATTTTATAGGTGTTCAACTTAGTGGTATTAAACACACAAATTGGCCATGATTAAAGGATGTGATTCTCCATTACCGTGAGGAGAAACCAAGAGTTTCATAAGTAAAAACTACCTGTTTATTCAACCTTCCCACTCTGGGTAAGGGCTAAAAAAGTTCAGTCCCTATACATTTTCTGTTCTTGTTATAAATGAAGTCATGCATTATAAAATATATGAGGGTAAGTAAAAATACATTACTTGAAATTAAAGAAATTTTATTAAACAAAAATATTAAAATGTGTAGCTATTATTTCTGGACATATCCTCCATGTAGAGCTATGCTGAAGGGTTCTTTAATCTCCAATTCGCATGATGTCAAAACAGTCCTGGCATCCTTGAGGGAATCAAAATTTGTCCCTTTTAAACATTCTTTAGGGAAGAGAAATGAGCTATGAAAGGTCAAAGTCAGAGCTATATGTGGGGTCTGGTAGGATTTTTCAATAAAAACCCCATTGGATAATTCCTATTGTCATTGAAGAATGAGCAGATGCATTCTCTTGATGAAATGAAAGAAAATCTTGGTACAGAATTCTTGGCATAAACCCCACTGATACACATTTCAATGTCTTATTTTTTTTTCACTGTATACCCCCATGATTTTATTATGTTCTTCAAGAAAAATCTATAAAGATTGCTATATGGAGTTTCCCACACAGTTCCCCAAATCTTTTGAGCTGACCTGTTTGCTTGAATTCAGTCCAAAAGTTCCCCTCAAAAGCCGCTATTCTAATTAGAGCTTTTTTTTTTTAAGGCACTGCAACAAGAGGGGGAGAACAAGAGCAAGAAGACTGAGAGAACGTCTCTGCAGCCACCCCCCGAGGGTGGAGACATGCTGTGTTTGGAGTAAATCCATGCCTGTATGAAGCGGGACTCTAGCAACAGCACTTTTCTGTTGCTGTTTGTGTTTCCCAAACCATTTCATGGGGCATTCTTCCAGCTATCATACCATTCCATAGTTCAAGTGCATCAAGCCGTGTGGCACAACTGCTACTGCTATCACTTCCTAAACATCTTCTCCTTTCTCGAGCTCCTTGATATCCACTCCCCTTTAGCACCCTCCCCATGCACTGTACAGTACTTCATATCTTACTCACGGAGCTGAAAACAAAAACCAAACCTATTGCCATTGAGTTGACCCGGGCTCATCGTTGTACTCTTTATAGATGGTCATTGCCTGTAAACCACACAATTGACTGTTCAAAACCACCTCCACGTGAAAGAAGAGGTTTTCTTCTTCTGTAAAGATTTACAGCCTCAGAAACCTAAAGGGGAGAAGTTCGGCTTTGTCCTATAGAGTTGGTCTGAGTTAGAATTGATTCAGAGACAGTGAAGGGGTGTTTTCTTGTTTGTTTTTTAAAAACCTTTATGAGCAGCAGATCGCCAAGCTTTTCTTCCACGGCACTGTTGTTTGTTTCGAACTGCCACACTTTAAGCTCTTAGCTGATGACAAATTACTTGCGTTGTCCAGGGATGTACTGATTAGACTACTGTACTATTGATAGATAAAGTTTAAAGTTTAAGATTGTTAATGTTCACTGTAATTTAAAATCAAGACATTTAATCCTGAACAATCCACAACAAAATAATTATCAATGACCAAGCAAGACTGCAGTGCTGTCTTAGACAAAGTTTATTATTGAAGTAAGAAATTACAATCTCTAATTTCATTTTGCAAAATGAATAGAACTACAGCCTATCAAAATTAAAAAATTATTTAGGATATTGGGAAAAGCCAAAAATATTTTGATTAGAATGTATTGCATCCCTAAACTGAAGAAAATATTTGAGAGAATGAAATAATGTGTTAGTTACTATTTTTCTTACTCTTCTAGTAGAATATAACTAAAATGCATGACTGCCTTCTCCAAGACATTACTTGGCCTCTGTGAATTAAGACTTAGAAAAATGATTGTGAAAGCAAATCCGAATGCATGAAATAATGTTGCAATTAAAATGTTGGGTTTTCTTTTCCACAAAACACTTTAGATTCAGTAGTGGATTTTGGGGTTGCACTAAATTCTAGTTCTAATATAAGAACCTTTTTTACATCATGGTCTTGCTTCATGTGTGCCCTCATGAAGGCAAGCCAGAAGATATGGTGCTACAGAAAAATGTGGGAAGAAATTAGATAGTGGCCAACTATCAGATAAAATATTGGCAAAAGTTTAAAGCTTGTTTCTAAATAAACAGCCATCCAATTGAAATTTTAACTAAATCTACATGGAAGAAGCACACCATCATTAACTACTGAAGGACTGTAAATTATATAATCCAAAGTTGAAAGAAGGAGTAATACAAGAGCCTAATTGTGAGAATGCAGCTTGATAAGGCTATGGATGATTGTGGGACCCCAAAATACATTTTTTGGGTACTACATAACCCTCTATAATAGAGGGAAAGGCATGGGAAAACTGACTGCAGAAGATAAAAGAAATAAACCTGATTTGAACCCTATTCCTCCCTCTGCTGCATGTTACGCCTGAGCTGGTTTTCAACATAATCTGTATGTTTTTGTTTGTTCATACTGGCATTTATCTCAGGTGTTTTCATTGGGGGTTCTCCTCTTGAATTTGTGCACTATGTCTTTCTGTTTTTCAGTATATGGAACCCAGGAGTGAGAAACTTATGAGGACAGCAAATGGAATAGGCTTGTTGTTGTTGTTTATTTTTGAGGGGTGAGGGTAAGATGGTCCATGGGGATATAAAAGGTAGCTGATGTCAAGGACTTCAGGAAGAAAAAGAGTGTTTTGAAATCGATTATGTTAGCAATTGTACAGCACTGTTTTATGTGATTGAACTATGGCATGATATCTGTATTGCCTCCCTATAAAGTGGTTTTGAGGGAGAAAAAAAGAAAATATGCAATGTCTGTCTTGACCTCCGTAAATGCCAAGGTATCTTACTAGCGAATAAGGATAGTCATATTTTAAAAATCAAAACAATAGCATCATGTCATAGATTACCAGAACCAAAGCAGTTAATTATTTCATTTCCCACCTCTAACAGACCAGTTAATCAGTTGTAATTAAGAGGCAAACTAGCAGCTTAATAAACTGGCACGTGTCACCAGTTGTCATCTTAGTGATCAATTCACACCTCTGTCACACTGAAGGCAACCCTTCACTTACTCTAATAACCCAACTCCTTGGAGGAGTGGAGGGTTAGGAATGGTTAATGGATTGTCAAGACTCTAATGAAGGGGAGAATGGAGATGAAATCTCTCATCTGGATGGTAGAGGTTTGCAAGAATAAACTTTAATTAAGATTTTGTGTCATTTTGGCTCCTGTGGTTTTTATTTTTTAAAAAAAAACAAAGTTAAAGAGAGAAGGGGCACAAGGCTTGTTTTCCTACAAAGGATATTCTCTTTCTCCATCTTTTTCTGGGTTTTATAAAAAAAAAAACCTTGGTGAACTGCTGCCCCCCTCCCACTTCATTTGATAAATTATTTTTAGACTTAGAGTTATTTTTATTTAACCATTTTCTTTTTTCTTTTCTTTGACATTTATTTGCTTCTAATCACACCTATACAAATGCAATATAAGGAAATAGAAAAAGTCACTTCCTCCTCTTCATCACTGGGCATTTTTTTGGCAATCTACATTAAAAAACAATACAAGCAGTTGTATTTTGTATCTAACTTGCATTACATCATTTGCTGACTATAAGAGAAAATGGGTCTTTATTTAAATAGAGGAAAACACAAGCAATTTTCACATGTGGTTTATAGCATCTGGCCAAAGCAACTGTTAAATCCTTTTGCAGCATTAGCAAGTTTATAATGGTTATCCTCTTAATGACCAACATAAATGCACTCTTTTGAATAGTTTAAACAATCTATTTCCCAACATTGGCAAGAAAAAGATGAAGTAATAGGGTTAGAGCTAAGTGCGTACTACCCAGGCACACATAAAGCTATGTCTGTATTGCCTTTCCTTGCTTACATGGCGAGGTGTGTTATTGCCAAACCAGAATATAGTCAGTGAAGTCTTAGGACTCCATTACATCAGTATGATCCTAGACCATATTGTTTCAAAAGTAAGTGCTTTGGGTTATAAAGTACAATGGTCAAATCAGAATGAGGCCCATTTATTGTTGTGCATTGTTGCTAATACTATTTTATATATCTTCAGTTCACCAGAATATATTAATTGGGTTGAATCCAAACCACTAGGGCTACACATGTAAGCTTGTTGAATCAGGATTTTTGCTGCTGTTCTACACAGAAATACTCTTCACCATGACCCTTATAAAATTTTCAGTAAATGTAGCCAGAAGGATTTGAAATACATCACATCTTGAAAACACTATTGAAACACTTAGTCTAAGGTTGCCCAGCAACATTTGTGAGGAAAGATGTAAAAATTTGCATTGTTTTCAAAGTCTATCTTCATTAGCCTAAGAGATCATAATATTCTTCTCTATAAACATTGATGGCTATTTTCTGACTCAGCTTTTCGCTAAAGCACAAATGGGTGCTGTTGAACTATGAGTCGTGACCACTTTGTGGAGCTCGGAGGAGAACTATGCTCCATAGTTTTCCATGACTACATTTTCAGAAGTTGATCACCAGATCTTTCTTCCCAGATCTCTCTGAGTGGACTTGCACCTACAATATCTCAATCAATGTGATGACTATTTGTCTGACTTGCTGAGTCTGTTTGAAATGTATAGAAGGCAGGAGGTGACAAATAGATTGTTTCATTTCTTCTTTAATTTGAATCAACTTAGAAATTCTTTTTTTAAAAATCTGCAACCTATACTTCAGAATTTAAAAGTCATTAATTATCAGTATATCCAGTGGAGGATGGCAGAGTCAATGTATCCATTATCTATCCCATTATGACTGATGAGGCCTCTTTCTTTTTTCTCTCTTTAAAATCAAACTCAAGGGCCCAGTAGTAGTGTTTGGACAGAAGTCTCTTCAATTTGGATGATTTAAAATTCTATATGGAGAAAGAATATCCCTTACCCTCAAGTACCTCTGTTATTCTATTCTCCAGAGCCCTGTTTAAAGAGCTCTATACATGAATAAAATACAAAAACAAGACCAACATCTCACCAGCTTTTATTTATTTATATTTATTTTGTTCTCAACAGATTGTTGTCTGTACAGTGGGAAACTTGAGAAATGTGAGCCCTGCTTCCTCGAAAAAGTGTCTTACTGGGGAATATTAAAATAGCAAAAAGCTAATAGATAAATCTACTGGGCAGACTCGAGGGGCTCAACCCACATTTCACACTGCCCTAATCAATTCATTGGCTTAAAAAAAAAGAAGAAGAAGAAGAGGGAGAGGGAGAAAGAAGCCTGTTATTTCCTTGTCCAGCTGCAGCAGGCAGGAACGGGAACATATGCCTGTCTGAATGGAGAGGAGGAGACAGGCCTCTCAGGAGACACCACACAAAGAAAGCCAATCTACTCCACAAAGCGTGGAATGACTTAAACACTCCATTGTATGAAATATGAATGAGTCCTCATTGTGGTGCACAGTGTGTGAGGAGCCAGGGTGTCCTCCCATTAGCCACATGATTAACCAGATTACACGGGGAAGCTGCTAAGGTAAATAAAGTCAACCTTCTGTCACTTCCTCCCCAAGGCCTGACCAACAAGGAGCCCAAGAATTGGCCGCTTTGTAGCCAACTGAGTGGAAAGAAGAAATAACCATGAATATCATGCTCAGTAATTAAAAAGAGAAAGCAAGGGCGAGGCAGAAAGAGAAAGAGAAAGGAAGTCGTCTCATGGGAACGTCTATGAGAAACAGTGTGAAAACATCTTTCTGATCAACTAACATGTTGGTATTGTTCCCTTTGACCACATAGAACTAATCTAATCCTCTCCTAAACAGGGGTCCCCTATTCCCTTTTGTGGACAGGGACACTGAAAAAAAAATAGAAAGACAAGAATTAAAACTGTCTGATTCTGTTCATTGAGGGTGAGACTTGATCATTCTGCTACGCTGCTAATCTAGCTTCCCTTTTCCTCCACAAAAGGGTTCTCCTTTTTACTTCTGAGCCTCGTGCTCATTCTTGTGAACAGAGAAATGAAGTAGTTAATTAGTTTATGGAAATTATGCCAAAGTTGCAATTCTCATAGCAGCAAGGCGAATGGGTACTGTTTGGAATGGTACCAATGACAGAAGTATTCATTATCTAAGTTTTGACCTGGAAATTAGAAATCCACTTATGTAAAATACCTTTGGAATATTTTTGGATTTATAACATATTTAGATTAATAATATATTTATGATTACTATATTAAAAAGTGAAAGTTTGTGTGAGTCTAATGTTTAAAAGTTTGTTGTAGAGATGAGTCATTGCTACTTAAAGATAAACCTAGATATTGGTCAGTAAAAAAGTTTTAGTGCCTAAAAACTAGATATATTACCTGAAAAATAAAGTAT
Source organism: Nesogale talazaci (assembly GCA_004026705.1). NCBI lineage: Eukaryota > Metazoa > Chordata > Mammalia > Afrosoricida > Tenrecidae > Nesogale > Nesogale talazaci. The sequence goes on along the minus strand of PVJH01002085.1, from coordinate 31,394 downwards.
TTTGATAAATTAAAGCACAGATTAAGCACACATACTACTTTGATGAAACTCTGAAAATATTATACAGCATAACATGATTAAATCCATTGGAAAAATTCTTTGACATATTATTGTGAGAAGTAGCCATGTCTGTTAGCAATAATTTTATCTGCCTCCATGTAAAGTCACTATTTTTGTTTTCCACATACATTTATTGGTGTTTATTTCTCTCTACCAAGTGAATAACTATTATGCTAGATAGAATAACATGTATCTTAAAAAACAAAACATTGTTTTAAATCTCCCTTTGAAGACAATATGAAATTAATAATTAGAAGAATTTTTTGGCATTTAAAAATAGATCTTGAACCTTTTCTCTATAAATTTTAATTATGAGATATCATTACAGTAATTGTCTACTGTGCTCTGCCCTCCAAATTTTATAATGAGCATAGTAATAAAATTGTGGTAGAGAGAAGGTGTTCTCAACTGTGAACAGAAAATTGCACTTTGAATTTTTAATCTCCAAACAATTCAGGGCAGTGGCTAAATGGGAATCAAGTAAAAGAAACTTAATCAAACCAATAAAAATGATAGAGTCTCTTTTATTAATGGAATTACTCATTGATTCCGGAAACAACTGTGTCCCATCTATCCCAACCCCTGCTCCCCACTTCACACACATAAAAGTGTTTTTCTTTATATAGCTTTGTTGAAATATAATTCAAATATCACACAATGTACCCATTTAAATCATACATTTCAGTGGTTTTTTAGTATTCTCAAAAGTTATGCAACTATACCCAGAGTCAATTTGGGTACCTTTTTGTCATATCCTCAAAGATACCTCACCTTTACCAATCATTCCTCATTTCTGTCCAACCCAACCCTGAGAAATCATTAATATATTTCCATCTATATGGAATTATGTGCTATATTCTTTAAAATTTTTTTTAATCTTTCCAATGCTATATTCTTTTTCTTTAATCTTTTTTTTGGGGCGGGCATCACTGCCTCTGGTGGTCATGGGGGCCACCCAGTGCTGCTCCTGAGAGTCACCGCTGGATATGAACAGCCAAGCCCGCGGGCCACAGCTCCACACTCAACCACTTACGCCACTGGGGCTCAGCCCCCAATGCTATATTCTTATATTCTTGAATTTATCAAATTATTTTTGAGTCTCATCCACATTGTGAATATATTGCTACATTCTTCTTTTCAGTAATAGATAATATTTTATTGTTCCATACCATAAGCCACTATTCTTCCTGGGGACATCACTTTTAGAGGTCACAGGTAACAATTTTCAAAAAACAAAGAGTTTACCTCTAAACATCATCTTAAATAAGATCTCCTGGACTACATAAAATCTACTTTTAAATAAATCGCTGCTTATTTGAGCATTTGCTGAAATGGAGGCGCTCTGGCAGCATGGTGGTTAAGCACTTGCCTGCTAACTGAATGGTCTCTGATTGTGTCATGAGAGAAGGACGGGGCAGCCTGCTTCCACACAGATTACTAGCTTCAGAACACAAGTCACTCCGTCCTATAGAGCAGATATGAGTCAGTATTAACTCAACGGTAACAGGTTTATTTTGTTCTGGGAGTTTTACTAGAAACACTTATAAACTGCTATGCTATTATTTTTCCTTCGAGAATACAACATATATAATTTAAATTGTTTTTGATTAACAGCAATTCTAAAAGTCATCTCATAAGCATATATGGACAGAAGGATATTGGCCTAGCCTGGCCAGATTTTCATTTTTCTCTCTGCCAATCCAGTCAATTAACCCAGCCTCTTCTCCACCACACTGGCGAGCTGCTCTTAATATGATGGGACCTTTCTATTAGAAGCACGGGGCTGGAATGGCCAGGGTTATGGTGACAGTCCTGTGCTCTGAATAGCTCTCTCTTTCCTTCGGAAATGCATACAGGAGAACTCGCCTTTGCCTCTGCCCTTCTTTGCACTTGTCTCTTTTGCTCGATTAGTCTTGTGTTGTTTCTCTCTAGTGTTTAAGATGTTTTTAAACTATCATTTTACAGGTGGTGTTACTTCTTTCTAAGGTGATAAAATTTGCAAGTTGATTATTATTTGTTTAGATGATGCCTATGATTCTTTGTCAGTTGATTAGTGAAAATCAATAATTTTTTTTGAGTTCCTATTGTTCTGAAATAAGAAACTAGCCAATGGTCTTCATTTCTCCTACAAAAACTGGCCTGATACTCTGAAATTTACAATGTTCTGATATGCAGTTTTCCAGGCAAGGAATGTTTTATTTCAGATGAGGAAGAACAAACAGAATATTAAATGGTACCAGTCAGCTTTTAAAATCTGGTGTGCTTGTCATTGGGTCCCATTGTTTCTAGAAAGCAACTGAAATGATAAACTGTCCCAGGATCCATTGTTCTCTCACGATATGAGGAAGAGGTGAACATTCATTCCTCTTTCTTGGTTTTCACAGAGTTGTTTTAAATAAGGTTTGAATAATGAATGAGATGTTTTCAATCTCAAATTTCATGTGCTCGTTTAAATATGCTGAAATAAAGAAAACTTTTAAGTGATAAACTGATATTTCTACATGTTGTTCATATTTAATATACTTTTTTGATTTCCAGTTATATCACCAATGGCATAAAAATTCACGTCTTATTAAAACATTTATCAGTCCTTACAGAAGCTTCCATTCCCTAAGATTGTGAGTACTTGTTTTATTTATGGCTAGGGTTGAAGTCATTTATCAGGTAGAGAATTCTGCATTTAAATTACCTTAATTTTTTTACTAAACAATGGCAAACAGATTTTATTAAGCAAATTAAGTTAAAGACTTCAGTTTAAACATAATGATTATAGGTTTGGGTATTCTTTTGGTTCACCTATGCCTGCTCGTGCTATGCAGATTGACAGCATGGTTCTGGCTTTTCTCTGGTGATTATGTGCTTTGCATCCAAGTTGCCATTCTCATGCTTAATGCAAAAGAATCTTATTTGAACCCCCATTACTGAGGATGAGAATACAAGTATTTCACAGCTCACATATCATCATGGAAAAAACACACTATGCCATTTTATAAACAAGAGGCTAGATCGAGATATTATGGTGACCAAATTCCAGTAGAATAAAGTGCTTTATTGCATCAAAATAATAATTACGTTCCTTGTAATTGTATTTAAATCCATACATATATTTTAAAACTCCTGGATGGGTAATTTTTTCTGTGCAAAGGGTAATCAGGAAATTAAAGAGAAAATTAAAAAGTTGAAACATAATTCTGATGACTTAGTAATAGTTTCCTTAAATATGTTTTTAGCTCTTAAACTTACTGCATCTATTAAATTTCAAATGTAAAAATTACTTCCATGGGGTATTTGACTTTGTATTTCTGTTTTACAGACAAGATGATACTGTATCAGATTGCTATTTGTTATAACTTTAGGATAGGTTTACCAGAGTTAGATTTTCTTCCATCTTCTGTGTAGAAGGATAATATCCAGTTAGTTTCCACAGTCAGAAGCATAGAAATCAAAACAAAGAAAAATGAATTCATATTCTATATTAACAATTGTTTTTAATTCTAGAAAGAAACTATCTATAATCCTATCCAAAACATTCCATTCTGTTTGCTGTGCTTAAAGGGTAAATGCAACATTGCATTCACTATATGTTCACGTATGATAAATACACAAGCATGTGCTATTGCACAGGGCACTAATTCATCTTTTGGGTTTTATCTAACATTCTAATGTAGCTGTCATATTATAGCTCTGGTTTCTAATTTGCTCTATACAGTATTCCAACCATCTTGTGGTGTGAATGTTTGGGAAAAATTTTTATTTTTCTGTGATTATGTGTCAAGAAACTTTCAGGCAAAGGATTGCAACGTGTTTAGAAAGCTATTATTCCTTGTGGTATACAGTTTTTTAAAAGTTTCAAAAGTGAATTGATCACGGAGGGAGGGGGGCACTAGCCCACCCAAGGGCAGAGTACTGGTCTTGTCTCCACAGAATTGGGAGTGGGCCTGCAGAATCTACCATGAAGCACCCAACCATGAGAATCGCGTGGACACATGGAGGGAGGCATGAAAGGAGAGAGTTACAGGTTGGCTCCAACCAGGGCCAGATTCATCCTCTCCCTGGAAGCAGGGGTGGCGGAGAGCAGAACTGAACCTACACGTTGGGGAGAGGGGCCGCCATGACACCCCCAACACGGAGGTAGGCGGGAAGGGAGGACGAGAAGGAGAGTTGGACCGGGCTCCACCCGGGCACACCAGGCCCAGAGGGTGCTGTCCTTCAGGGAGCTGATGGGTCACAGAAGAAACAACATCGACAACACCACGTGCCACTCTGTGCTCCTTACTGGAGCAGACAGCGACAGAGGACATTTCTGGGGTCACATGGTGAGGAGGCAGCACGGTCTGAACCCCTCAAAACTGAGCGAACCAAGAAGGGAGCATACAAGACCAGCAGCTGGAGCAAGGCAAAGCTACGGAGCATCTGAGGAGCCCCCAAGGGGGTGCTCCAGACTGGGAGGGGCAGATCCTGGACTGTCTTAGAGGCCAGCGAACAGACCCAAGATTTTGTATATTTCTCCTCTCTTTTTAAAAAGTATTTTTATTTTTGCTATCCATTTACTATCTTCATTTCTCAAATCTGCTTGGGCTACGTCAAAGTCAGTGTACCTACTTATACAGCACAGGCACGTGAGGCATGCCCCAGGAGAGAGCAGCAGAACAAACAGTCCAGGGCAGGGGTCCTCAAACAGGGGGCTGGTTCACTGTCCCTTAGATCATTTGAAGGCTGGACTATAGTTAAAAACAAGCAAACTATGAACAAATTCACTGCAGGACAGGCAGTGGCGCAAAAACACCAGGCAGGCCAGATAAAGGTCCTAGGTGATGGGCTGCATGTGCCTGTGCGCTGCAGTTTGAGGAACTGGTCCAGGGATACTTGGAGGTGAGGGTGTGGGGGCCTACAGGAAGGGGAAAAATCCGCAGGGAGCAGTAAACCATCGATGAAGCACACTATATTCTTTTTGTCATTTTAGGCTTCCTCTCCCTCAACTATCATGACCACAGTGCTGCTTCCCAATTCAGACTCAACAGGAGCATGCACACAAGTATAGATAAGAGATGGAAGCTCACAACACATGGAATCCAGGAACAGGAGTGAGAGTAGTGATTCCAGAATGGAAAGGGAAAGATGAGGAGAAGAAGGGAGTTGGAATGGATGGCAATGATCCACACATGATAATGCACCCCTCTACAGAGGAGAGAACAACAGTAAACACGGGGGAAGGGACACAGCAGTCAGTGTGAGAAATTAAAATTATAACAACACACAATCTATCAGGGGGTTATGAAGGCAGGGAAGAGGGGATAAAAAGGAGCTGGTGACAAGGGCTCAATAGAAAATAGATGTCTAAAGAGGAAAGTAAAAGGAAATAGAGGAAAGAGCTGGGAGGCAAAGGACATTCATAGAGGCCTAATGCAGGCATATCCATAGGTAAATATATTTGATGATGGGGAAATAGATCTACATGTATATATTTGTAGGATTAGTATAAAGGGAGCAGATGGGCATTGGACCTCCACACAAGTACTTTTTCAATGCAAGAACACTGTGTTCTATTAAATTGGCATTCCACAATGCTCATCAAAGAGCTAAAAATCATATCATGGCATGCCTATCTTCCTGATATTATCACTGAAGGCAAATATGTGCCTAACCAAATGTGGTAAAGAAATCTGATGATGCCCTGCTATCAAAAGAGAGAGTCTTAAGGCTTGAAGTTAAACACAAAAGCAACAAAATCCACATGGACAAACACCAGTCTTCTGAACGGGATCAAAGGGATCAGGTATCGGGTCAAAGGGATCAGGTATCAAGCATCAAATAACTAAAAATTATATCACTACAAATGAGGGGAGTGCAAATTGGAAACCCAAAACCCATCTGTAGGTGAAGCAACATCCTCTTACAGAGAGATCGCAGGGAGGAGACAAGCCAGTCAGAGTGCAGTGTAGCAACGATGAAATATGCAACTTGTCTATAGTTCTTAAATGTTTCCTACCCCCTATCTCGCCCTGCTGCCCCCACTATCATGATCTCAATTCTGCCTAACAAACCCTGCTGGACAGAAGATGTACACTGGTACAGATAGGAACCAGAAACATGGGGAATCCAGGACAAATTATCCCTTCAAGAACAGTGGCGAGAATGGTGTTACTGGGTGGGTGGAGGGAAGGTGGAGTAGAAAAGGAGAACTGATTATAAGGATCTACATATGGCCTCCTCCCTGGGGCATGGATAAGGGAGAAGTGGGTGAGGGGAGACATCGGACCTTGTAGGATATGAGAAAATAATAATAATATATAAATTACTGAGGGCCCATGGAGAAGGAGGCAGCAGGGGGAAGGAGAAATATGAGCAGCTGATACTAGAGGCTCAAGCGGAAAGAAAATGCTTTGAGAAGGACGATGGTAGCAAGTGTTCAAATGTGCTTTGCATACAATGGATGGATGGATGGATGGATGGATGGATGGATGGCGATGGGAGTTGTCTGAGTCCCCAGTAAAATGATTTTTAAAACAGAAATACTTGTTTAAAAATCTTTTAAAACTCTTTGCAGAAATCATCCATGTTATACTTTCATCATGCAGTAGAGCATTTGCTATTAAAATAAAAAAGGAAAAGAAATGCCTACAAGGGAATGAGGGAAACATGTGTACAAATATGCCTGATTCAATAACTAGTGTGTGGACTGTGATAGGAGTTGTATGAGTCCCCAATTAAATGACTAAAAAAACTCAGCAAAACCACCAACAAATGAAAAGTAATATTAAAAAATAAAAAATATTCCTACTTCACAAGTTAAGTTTATTTTAGTTTAAACTAATTTATGAACCAATTTAAAATCTTGGGTTGTGATAAGCCTTTAGTGCATTTTAAAATATTCTTTTCCAATCTCCTGTAAATTTTTTCTGTTGTTCAAAAGGAACTGTTTACCCAAAGAACCTGAACACTGGAAGATAAAAAAATGCTTCAATGATTGAGCTAGTTTGATCTATTTTTTCAGGGCCATTTTGAGTTTGATTTCACCAAAAACTAGTTTTTCTTACCCTGGTCAGATAAGCATATGGAATAGAAGTTTGCTTCTACAGAACAACCGTGAGATAGATTCTTCCCTCCTGAAGCAGTTTCCTAGTGTGGTTTGTGAACAGCCTCTCAAAAAGTCATGATGTAATGATTACATGATATCAAATATTATAGTTCTGTACTTTGAGAAAGGGAAGCCAAGTGGTGACAACAAATAATCGAAAGACTGATAGTTCAGAAGTGACGTGGGACAAAAGCAGGGCATTGTGGTTCTGTAATGATGACAACCACGAAAATCCTTTCAAGCTATCGCTGAGGGTCACTGAGAGCTGGGGAAAAAACATGTTTCATTAGCTTTAATTTGTTCTAGGTTGTATTTTATTCATTTTGCCTATCTATCTATCTATCTATCTATCTATCTATCTATCTATCTATCTATCTATCTATCTATCTATCTATCCATCTATCCATCTCTCTCTCTATCTCATTATCTATCATCTCTTTCGCAGGCATGGTCAGAGTAGTTACTATTTACAGAGACCCTAAGTAGAACAGAACAAAACACTGTCCACTTCCATGTCATCTTTACATCCTTTGTATGAACTCAACGATTGCTGTTTCTATGTCAATTCTTTCCTTGAGGGCATTCCTCTATTCATCTGCTCCCCTAATCTACCAGAGTAGGTGTCATTCTCCAAAGAATTGTCCCCCTTGATTACATGTCCAAGGTAAACAAAGTTGAAGAATCTTTATCCTTGCTTCAAATGAGCATTCTCATCATATTTCTTCTAAGTACAGTTTTGGCTATTCCTATTGTAATTCATGATGTAATCAAAAGCATTCCCTGATACTATAAGTCAAATACATCAATTCTATTTTAGTTTCATAAATTTGTTGCCAAGTGTCTGTGTTTATATAAAGCTATTGAAAATACCATGGCTGGGATCAGGCACAGCTTGATCTTCAAAGTGACATTTTTACCTTTTAGCATTTTTAAAAAGTATTTTGTAAAAAGTAGGTTGTTTGCAGCAGATTTACCTAAATCAATACATCTTTTGATATGTCTGTGTGTTGCTGCTTCCATGGGCATGCAAGGAAAATGAAATTCTTGACAACTCAGTCTTTTGTTGATCATGATACTATCTATGGGTTCAGGTGTGTAGATTTGTTTTCTCTTTATGATGCATTTATAATCAAAGTCTACAGTCATTGATCTTTATCCAAAAGTGTTTCAGTTCTTCTTCAATTTCAGAACTGCATATTGTAGGTTGTTTATGAGTCTTCTAATCCTGATGCTATGAACTCTTCTCCATAGAGTCTAGCTTCTTGTATTCATGTCTGAGCCTTCAGGTTAAGTAAAATGAAAGGATACAATCCTGATTTACACTTTACTTTACACTATGCAATGGTTTCTTTGTTCATTTTTTTGGTCTTTGTGTACAATGCTTTACATTGACTCTTTTGGATTTGTTTTAATTTTCTTTTAGTTTCTACTTGCACTTGTATACAAGTGGCTTCATGAATATTGATTGCAGTCTAATAAAATGAGATCATTTATAGCTTTCACCTTTTCTCCACTTATCATGAAGTTGTAAGTTGGTCCAAGGGTGAAGATTTGTGTTAGACAGATCAGGGAAGATCTCTTGCTTTTTAAATATTTAACTAGCTCTATTCCACCAATTGTTTTCTTCTCTTCTATTTTCTCATTTATTTGTACATCTTCTACAATTCTATAAGCTATGAGATTACTGTATTTGTCTGCATAGGAATTTGCATGCCACCAACTTTTCTTTTCTTAACAGTGGGATTTCCAATCCAAGGATTCATCATGATATTCCAAGGAGTCTTCAGATGTCAGAGATGTTTGGGTTTCCTTCTTCACAGGTTGATTATTAAATTTGTTCTGTACATTTATCAGGGATGCGCTAAATGGTACTAAAACTGACAGAGTACAAGCAGGGACTGACAGCTTCACTCCAGTTACAGCTGATTAGAGGGCTGAGTTTCTAGAAGATGATCAAAAAAACCTACCAGAACTATTCCTGGCATCATATTTTACATTGACTACAATGGAGTGTCTGGAGTGTCTGAAATAATTCTAATAAATCATTATATAATTATATCTTCAAAAAGGGAGGTAGATAATAAAATCCAGTGTTTTAATAGCAATTTCTAGATGAAGGTAAATGTGCAATCCTTCGTTTTAAGAATTTGCTTATGTAAAGAGATTCCCAGTGAATGTCGAAAATTTTGTTAGTGTTCTTTTCATTTTGCTCACACAAGTTCTGGACAGATTTTACTATGCCAATTCATATGGCCAGAATATTAAATGTTGCAATACTCTGCCTCTTTGATAAGTGCTGTTTTTCAAAGGTCCAGGTACCTTGTGACTCCATACCTGCACTGAGTGGGACATTTATTACTGGAAATATAATTCATAGTAATTTCTCCCAAGTTGGGTTTATCTAGCATGGACTATTTATTTACTTCTGAAATGTGAAATGTATATGATTTTCAAATGTTCATACAAACATGTTACATTTGAAATATTTTCCTAAGACCATGAAATAATTCTAATAAATTATTATATAAAAGTGGTTTTCACAAACAACGGTACCACATTTTCCTCTTTAAGTTTTCAACAGAGCAGAAGTCCTGATTTTCAAAGACTATTAACAATTTTGTGGCAGTCACCTAATCTGGTGTGGAATTGAGCATTAAGAATGATGGGGCGGGGTCTAGCCTCTCAATCTACAGATAGATAATGAGACCTCTGTGTGGGCATGGCCTTCCCCTGAGAATTCGGGGAAGTGTGGTAGTTCCTTCTAGGAGACGGGACACACTATCTCTCTCAGTTGATTTCCTTGGAGACTTCTACTGACAATACTCACTGCCTGAGAGACTGACTGCCTTGACAAGGCTGGCTTCCTGTGGGACCTCCCTGAGGAGAAGCCACACGGACCTCCCCCAAGATAGCCAAATATCTGGACCTAGAGAAGCCACATGGAGGCTCTCGCCATCATTGACATGCTTTCAACATCACTGAATACTGGCTGTGGTCGTTTTGCATTTGCATCGTCGCATGTGTTTCATGAGTCTGAAGAGGACTTTACAGATTGGTATTGGACATATGAGCTACTATAAGACTTATGGGATTGATCTTGCTCTGGGCTGAACTAAGGCGTTTACTTGATATCCAATTGCCCTTATCCAAAAACTAAAGTTCTTTCTTATACACACATAAATACCGATGGAGGCTCTATCAGTAAACAACAGCTACATATTTGGGTATTATCTTTTAACACAGTTTTCTGGTATTTTGCTGCAATGCATTTTGACTTAACTTTGTATGTCCTCAGAGAAATTAAAAATCGTAATGAAAACAATTATTCACCCAAATGTAAGCTTCTTAGAAGACATTTTATTGATTTATAATTCACATATCACACAATTCAATGACTGAATCATATTTAAAGCATTTTAAATAATATTTAAAATCAATTTTAGAACACTTTCTTCTTTGTGGCATTCTTTATTATTAGCTCCTCATTTCCTCCCAATCTTCCCTGACATAACAGTAAGAAGCTATTAATTCTGTTATTGCGCCTACAGGTTTATCTCTCCTGGATTTCATATAAAGAAAAACCCACAAAAACAAAAACAAAGCAACAAAATGAAACAGGAAAAGATTAAAGCCAGCTTTTATTGGAATAGAAAGTAATAGAAAATAGCACTAATTTTCAATGGGACAAAAGGGAAAACAAGTGATACAGTGTTAATGTGAAGCCTGCCTATGTCTGTATTAGTCCACTTTGCAATGCACTCTACCAGGTAGCGAGATTACTCACACTCCTGGACAAGGGCAAGAGGGGTTTCACTAGAATTTTTAACCAATTTAGGAAGCCTGCAAATAGCTTGTGGATTTCCACTGTCATTCACAGATTTCTGTAAACTGGATGCTCAGTATTCTAGCTCTAACACCATTCTTCCCCTACAGTGTTGGATTTTATCATTTGTAATGCTTGCATCACACAAGGGGTGAACTTCTGCCATGTGGACTCAGCTTACACCTTACTTTCATAGATGCTTCTGAGACATGCCTTCAAGACACTAAAACAGTCTTTCTGATAGCACCCATAATTTCAGTCATGATAACTCTTCATGAGGGCCAATATCAAGTAGGGATATTAATGTAAGCTTATATAAGCTCATCAGGCAATTTACGATTGTCTCTATACATGAGACTGTGATTTTCCCTTTTCTATCTTTAGACCTGGTAGTACTTAGATAGCGCAAAGAGCATTTTAGACTGCTGCTTGGTGCAGCTTTTCTATTCATAATCCTTGTAACTCCCATCAAATGAATGGTTGGGGTCAGGCAAAGAAGTGTAGAAGTATAATGGTTGGGGTCAGGCAAAGAAGTATAGAGGACTAACTTAGAGGTAGGTCGGTATTGCCATTCTGCTGGACACAAGTGAGTCATCTCAAAAGCAAGAACGGACACTTCCATGACCATCAAGAAAGCAGAGCCTGTCTGTTGTCTAGAAAGTCCTGTCTAGAAAGACAGTGGACTTCCTACCCCACAGTCGGAGTTAAGCTGAGTGATTAGGGGCAGGGACTGATTTTCAGAGGGGGATGACTTTAGAGCATTTATGAATGCTACAGAAGCTTTGTGACCCTTCGCTGAACACAGCAGATTCCAAGTTATCTCTGAGGTAAGATGCTGAAGATCAGAGAGAGTTATCCCTGTTGGCAAGGCTGAGAAGGGTCACTGCTACAGACAAATGTCTGCTAATCCATCAACTATAATGTTTTCTGATAATCCATCAACTTCCTAACATGCTCTGGCAATTGTAAATATTGTATGAGTTTGTGTGGCCATTGCAGTGGAATACCAGACCGTGTAGGGTAACAGGTTCTGTGGAAGGGTTGGTAAAAGAACAAGAGAAAGAAGAATGGAGGGTATAGACATGTTTGTTCTTTCCTTCAGAGGAATCGTCTTGTGCAGAAAAGGAACTGGATTCCCTTCCCCTTTGTGTAATCCAAAGAAACCAATTGCTGCTCACCCCCACCCATGCTTTTTCCTCAACTGATCATTTAAAAGTCAAATATTTGAGTTCACTAGAGCCCTGAAAGACAGGTCTGGTGAACCATTTTTTTTAAAATGGTTTCTAAAAAGTTTCTAGACTTGATGTGGTAGCTCCATAATCTGGTGTCATCTGGGGACTTGAGAGGATTAAGAGGGAAGGTTGGAATCCAGTCTGTCAATTAGGTCATAGCCAAGGCGGCCTCTGTGTGGACAGGAGCTTTTCCTGAGAATTCTGGGAACTCCAAGAATTCCTCCTTGAAGGCAGGAGACACAATCTCTCTCTGCTCACTCCCTGAGAAACACTGTACTGATAAGACACATGACACTACACTGACGGACCCGATACTCTGGGAACTGGAAGAGCCATTTAGAGACCCCTACCAGAACTGAGCTGCTTCTTCCACTACTGGATCTTCCACTACCGCATGGTTTTGCACACACTGGCCTGTGAGCTTCCTGAATTTGGTGCTGTTTCATGTGCTTTGTGAGTCTGGAGAGGACTTAAGGGCTAATATCAGAGTTATGGACATGATCTGGACTGGGTTGGGATGTTTTCTCAATATTCAGCTGCTTTTAAATATAAGGATCTTTCCTATACACATAAGAGTGCCTATACATTTGCTTCTCTAGTGCACCTGGACTAACACACCTGACTCACATTACTTTACACTCACAGGGGGTATCACATGGGGTACTCGGGTTGGGGCCTATTCTGAAAAAAGCAGAGTCCAAGCCTTCTGTATAGATGTGAAAGGGACTGAAGTAGAGACAAAGAAGAGAGACTACATTAGCGTTGAAGAAAATTGTTAGAGGAGGAGGATATGAACTAGGAAGGAACACTGGGCATAATGAGGTTGAGAAAGTAGACCAATCTATGTCATAGTGTTTGCAAAATTCGTGTAACTTCTCAAAGGCTACATTCCCTTTACAGAATTGAAGGGATTGGCTTTGATAATCTTGGATTATCTTCTGGATGTAATAGTGTACAACTGTGTAAGAGGACACTGAGCTCAGAAATTGTGGAAAGACAGGAGGACAGTTAAAGGCAGTGGTGGATTCCAGCTGATTTTCACTTGTTCTGAAGAATCCATACCTCATGTTTACTTGAATTCTGCTAACTGGTGGTTAAAATGACTCTTACCATCAGGGTACTCTCTCAAGTGGGTTGCTGGGCAGTGGCTCAATATGGAAATCACAAATTTGTATGCCTTCCTCATTTTTAACATTCATCTGTGCAACAAGCTGCAGTAAGTTCTAAGTGCCTGCAGTAATCTTCATTCCTTCCAAAGGGATAAAAAAATTAGATGGAACTTTGCATGCAATATTTATTCATTTTATAAAACTTACTCTGCTTTGGATGAACTACTAAATTTTTATTACCTTGTGTTTAGTATGTCAATTAACACACCTATAACATAAGGAGAAAAAGTGACAACAACCAGACAGTAACACACATCCATTTTAGCCTTGTGTTACCCTCAAAATGATATCAAAAATTGTATGTGAATGACACAATGACTGAAAGTGTTCAAAGAGCTAAATATATTGTTAGAACAAAAAATATTGTCTATTAAATTCAACAGAAATGGAAAGGGTTTTTTTAAAAGATGAACATATTATGTTCAAAGAAGGAAAGTGATAGCAAACACACTGACTGTTGTCTAACTGGATTATCTGTAAAGAAATGAGTTCCTACTCTGACAGGGAAAATATGGTTAAGTTTAAATCACACAGATATTGATGCTTGGATAAAAGCTGAGGATATTGGAAGTGAGGATGCCAATCAATAAGGAATATGGAAATATTTTAAATAACAGTTTTATTGTTTTTTTCAGGTATTATATAATTTTCATTAATATTGTAAGACTCATAACATAGCCGAGCTTAGTGTACTTTTTATTGTTCTTAAAGTATTAACTGTGAATTAGTAAGCTACCTTTTGGGATATAATGATTTTATAAAACTGTTCATAAGGGCAGCCAACCAGTTGTTACATTGTTTGAATTCCATCACTGACTGATTGGTGGTTAAGCAACATGATGAGCATAATTAGTGATGAGCATAATTAATTTCACTGGGAAATACCTATGAAGATTAATAAATATTAAAACAAGTATAATATATATTTACTACAAAAAGAAAAAGGTATATGACTAAAATATTTATGACATGGGAATGTACATGGAAACTTGGAGAGCTTTGAAAAACTGATGATCTCTAAGTGTTTTTACTCAATGCCATGGTTTATAAAGTAGACTTAATAATACTGGATTACAAATAAAAGTAGTTGAATATGCTTGAGAGTTCTATTCATAAAGACAGGAATTTTCATAGCTTTATTTAATGAAGTATAAAAGTTGTGTAAATTTGTGTACCCTATTAGGTGTGATATCACCACAATGCGGGAAAAAGAGCAAATATCAAGAGGTTGGGAGGCAATATGATCAAGGCTAGTGCAAGATTAATTGTTATCTCCTCCTGGAAATGTTCCAGCAAGGACCCTCACAATCACTCACTAGCAAAGTTCACTTCCTGTATAAAGCATGGCAAATTATCTACACCTTTTAGGAGCAACTGGAGGCAGGCTTATACATTCTAACCATTAAGGAAGGGGAGCTGGGTATAAATAAATCTGTACGGTCAGAATCCCTTGCTTTAGAGTTGGCTTAATTTTCTGTGGTTGATGAGTCAGTCTTTGTTTGGGGACAACTGATGACTGCAAACAAATGACTGAAAACTTTATTAAGAGGACAGTGAGCAGGAGACTGGGGACTGTGACAGAAAGAATGCTTCAATCTTTTGCTGAAAGGTATTAGAAGAATAGGCACACGGACATATATTCAGAGCAAGCACAGCTCCAGCCGCTTCTCAACAACTCAGAGAGGTAGACATTATTGTCACTTTTATATAGGTAAGAAAATATTGAGCTCCAGTAAGGAGAAGATTTTTCAAAGGTAAAAATTTGTGCTGGCACAAAAATAGTATAACACATTTTAAATATGGAAAAAGATCAGATAAAATGTAAGTGGGTTTATGTTTCTGAGTATACATGCAGGCATGTGTATATGTATGTACGTAACATAGTGTCTGTAACTAATTCACAGTCACCTATCTTGGCTACATGGGGCTAATGAAGGCCAAATAAGCATGAATGACTACGTTTTTCTCATAAATGAAAAAGAAAACAAAATTCTGACTTGGTAAAACAATTTGCACTTTAATAGAATTGTTTTTCAGATTTAATTAAACTAAAGCATAATACCCAGAAACAGGAAATAAAAACCAAAGTGCGAGCAAGTCTTGCAAGCTTGTTTTGTAATTTGTTTTCAAAACATGCTAAATGAAGGGTCTTCCTTTCTCTGCATATCCATATCCTTACCAGTTATATCTCCCAATGTTTCCATTCAAACAGTGGAGTTAAGAAGAACTCAGCGCCAGTCTACGTGGCTACTTACTGTCTACTTGCCTTCCTTCCCTGTAATCTGGATTTATGATACCTCTATCCTTCTCCTTCAGCTACAAGGTCCTAGGACATTCAGGTAGCCAATCTGCCCTTAAATATGTCTCTAAGGAAATGCTGCTAATTAGTATTGGAATTTACAGCCTTCTATTTTATTGACTTGTCCTACTTTGCTCGATAATTAACTAATGAGTAAAGTAATGAGCTATGTTAGTCAGTCATGCTGTTCAATTAAATGGCAAATCAATTATTGAAAATAATTTCGGACAGCCCTAATGTTGGCATGATGTGTATATGTGTGTGCATATTTAATACACATGTAATTATGTCCTAGATAATACAAAGTCAGTTTATCTGAGGCTGCTATGACTTCAAAAGTTCTTTTTGATTGCACCACCAACAATTTCCTATCCCTACAGGCAAAGATGACATTGCTTGTCTAGGCTTACTTTAAAATGTGCAAATTAGAGGGTCAACAAAAACAAATGAAAATATTCATGACACGGATTGACATAGCAGCCACAAGGATGAGTTCAAACATGAGGTCACCTCCAGTTGGGGAAGTCTAGAGAGCAACCCGCAAAGGCAGCCACCATCCTCACTTACATGAAATATCACCCAAAGCTAGATATGCCAATGGTTAGTGTTCGAGCCTCTGTGACAATCTGGCCTTTCAATGTCTCTCCAGGCCAACTAAAGTGGACTCCTCATTACCCGGGTTCTTAACCACATTTCCTTTCCAATTCTTTGTAATTTTGAGTCCTTAAAAGGCCCCTATCATCTGTAAAACTTCTTTCGGCAGAACCCTAACCTTATAGTTATTTATAGGAACAGTCGTGAGGATGGAACAGGACCTAGCAGTGGTTCCTACTGTGGCACATTGAGCCAGTATGGGTCAGAACTGACTCAGTAGTACTTGACAACACCTGTAGTTTATCATGATATTTAGATAGAACATCCTAAAAATTTCCACCAACTCTAGAACATATATGTGATAGTCTAATGTGTTTGACATACACTCTTGCTTCAACCTAATGTGTATATATATTTCACCTTTTTTGTCTATCTAAATATTTTATCTGAAATGATTGTATGAAAAAGTGATGAAAGAACAGCACTTTATATAATCCTATCTGGTCAGATGGAGCAAATGAGAAATACCCTTTAGAGAATTGATGCATTGAGATTCTAGTTATATGGTTCTTTGAGATGTCTAGCTCAAAGTAGGATTATCTCTTTTCCTCACACCAGTCATTTAAGTCTATCATTAGGTTGCCCATTAAAGCCCTCAATCACCTAAAAGAGTATGAAGAGCTTATTTAAGACCCAGTGGAAATTTCAGTGTAGCATGACAAGTTGCATGTAATTTCACCAGGAAAACTTCTTGTACAAGCTGAGGAAACTGTCCCTGGGCTGCTTTCATTTTTGCCTTGGTTGAACAGTTTTTCCAGGCTGTGTGGCTTATTCTGATGGCACTGTCAACCCCAGTGTATAGACCTGGGCTGTGATGCTATCTGAATTTCCGTGAGCTGTTTTCCTGTGGATCCACAGGACAATCAGTTGCATGTATGTTTTCTCTGGAGGTAGAGGGTGATTTCATTTCAGCAATTAGTTGATAATTGCAGAATGCTTGTTCCTTGTTTTCTCCTTCGCAGTTTAGAAACTTTTCTAATGATCAGGAAAAGACTGTCTCATCCTTCTGGGGACATGAGGGGATGAATCACCAAAAATATCAGCGAGATTTTAAGCTGTTCAAAGTCATAAGACAACCCACTACTAGTCTCTTTTAAAACCCACAAACCACACCATGGTATCAATTTCAACAGACAGAAATCCTTTATATCCTTTATCATGTTTTAGAGTCCATTAAGGAGATTTCATTTGCATTCTGCTCCAACCTTATTTATTTTCAAGGCAACTCACTTGAAGCAGTGTGAATGAATGGTTTTTATATTTGTCTTTCATATCACTTATGAACATGAATTTAGCGTTCTTGCTATTCTAAAACACAACTTATTCTTAGAGAGAACTCAAATAAATTTATTGGCAGCAAAATGTTTTCAGCATGTGGAGATAACATCTGCACCTTTGAAATAGCCCCACATTTCTTAAAGGTGTAAAGATAAGTCTTTATCCCCTAAACTTTAGTTTTAAAATTGTACCATTCAAAAGTGATTAAGCTCTGTTATAGAAACAACAAAGCCAAGCAAATCAAAGGGAGGTCAAGAAAAGTAACATAAAGTTTTCATTTCCAAACAGTTTTAATTCTGTGTTTGTGTTCTTGCTGAGATGAGGCACGGAACACAAACATTCCCATATGAATTAAATTAGAATTTACATATGAACTGCATTAAGAATAGGAGCTCCATCAAGGGATAATTAGCACTGTCCTGGGTTATGTGAAGGCGACATTTAAATAAGAACAATTTCAAAGGCAAGTTTTCTTTGCCTCTTCAACTAAACTGGTTTAATCAGTGATAATGATGGAAATAAATCCAGTACATCTCAAGTAATATACAACCCACCATATCGTGTGAAATGCCATTGACTTAGTCAATCATAACGTCAATGAGATGGCACGGCTGACACAACTTTGACATGAATTTTCTGTGCTTCATTCCAAATACAAAGGTGGAAAAACCGGATTCAATCAGAGAATACAGTGAGAGCTAATATTAAAAAAAAATAACTTAAGGGAAACATATGTCAACGAGACTCTTAGTATCCTATGATACATGTTTTGTACTATGACGGCTGATATAATCACTGTGAATGTTATTTTGTGCTCATGGAAGACACAGAGTGAAATTTCTGTCTGCAGAATAAATATGCGACTAAAGAAATGCAAAAACTTAGACAAGTTATTGGAAATAACCTGGTGATATAGACATGTGTCAGCCCCTAAACGGGGCCATGGTTTATGAGTGCCTCCCCTAATGAGCTAAACTCTAGTGAACATAAAACTGAAATATAATTATGACATTAAAGATGCCTATATTTGAACTTAATTATTAATTAATTAATGAGAGGATAGAAGGCTGTAAAATTGCTAATTAAACGACTCTGTAAAACTGCAGACGGTGGAGAATTTACAAAATGATGAGTCCCACAACAGTGTTTTTGGTAGATCACTATTCTAATATACAGGATGACAGAGGTCCTGGCTAGAAGGTGGCTGTTAAGTTGATGTGCAAGTATTCACAGTAAAATGACCCAAATGCTATAATATACCAACCTTGAAGATTGATGCTCTCTCCATTTTGTTTTTTGTAGGTGTTAGAATTGGAGATTGTAACACTGATCTCAAACCCAAAGCAATGTGAGGACGAAGCTGGACCAGGCAAGGTTATCTTCTGTTGAACACAGGGACATTGAGACTTGGAGCTGACTGGAAGGTACCTAACATGTACCACCTAAATATGCTGAAAGAACTGAGATGGTCAGACAGAGCCTTCCTTACAGAAATTACATGGAAGCTGCTTGTCCACTCACTACCTAAGGTTTTGGATCATTTTGGTTAAGAAACTTGGGATAAACAAATTTTGTAGAATTCATACGTCTGGATGTGCCAGGCATCTAATGAAATAATATTCGGTGTTAAAAATAAGATGGCACCTCATATTGGGCAATTCTGTTGGGATTATAGTCCTTGAAAATTAGTATACTGGAAAAACACATATGTATTTTAAAATGAGACAGATTTAGGCTTGAATTCTTACTGGTTGCCTGTGGAGGAGCTGAGGCTGCACCCTATCCATTTCTTCATGATGTAATAATAAAGTAAGGAATGGACCTAGCTCAGGGCTAACTCAGAGAACCAGCTAACAAATTGCTATAGTCCACCCCACCTCAAGTTGTACTCAGGTGTGCTAGAAGAAAACTGTGCCCTATAGGTTAATCCATAGAATGTACTCACATATGAGAAAGAAAGAAAGAAACTCTACATGTTGAATTACAACTTGAAAGGGGATATTCATGAGATGTCTGCATCATACCATGATATTAAATGAAATGGTATTTCCACCTCAGTGCACCAGAAGTAATATCAAATAACAGGCTTTAGAAATAATAAGTAAGTAGCAGAAATATTTTTCTACTCCAAAATTGGATTTTCAATTCAATTCAGTTTTTATTGTAGCATTTTTAACCCTACTAGGCTAAATATGGACAGGAAAAGTAATATTTAAAGGCACATTTTCAACTACCCTTAAAAGAGCCATATGAGAGGGATCGATAAAGTGGGAGAAAAATGTAGAACAACATTCAAAAACATAAGGCAAACCAGGCTTTGTTGTGAGAAATTAGTGAAATTCTGAAATTATACCCACTTGTCACTGTTCAGAGCTAAAACTGAGCTCACCCCTGAGGCTCAATTATCATCCACAAAGCAGACAGTTCTATAATTAGAATAAAAACTCAATAAAGGTATGCACTGTAGAATAACGAACCACTTCAGATAAGAAGGAAGTATTATTTCTGGGGACCAAGTTCAGAAACGTTATAAAATAGGGTGTAGAAAATTGTTTTTGACTCATAGCAGGAGAAGGTAGAACTGATCCCATAGGTTTTCGAGGCTGTAACTCCTTACAGAAGAAGGACATCTCACCTTTCTTCCAAGGAGTGTCTGGTGTTTTTGAAATGATGATCTTGTGGTTAGTAGCCCAGCATGTAACCATTCAGCCCCTAGAGCTGATAAAAGTACAATGGAAATAGGTAACACCAGGTAACACCAGTGAGGATAATGATACTGTATTAAGGAGATAGCAGTGAATGAAATGAAACAAAATGTGTACGGAGTGCTGAATGCAAAATTATGATTCACTCTGTAAGCCTTCTTCCAACTCAAATGAAAAAAGAGTTTTAAAGATCATTTCAAAGAATATCTAAATGGAATTAGAATAATTGGAAATTCACCTAGAGTCACAATGGTTGGAATTGACTGCACAGGATTAGGCTATTGTGCACCCCAATTTAAATTGTTCTGTCAATATATAAGTGAGATGCAGTCAATGAAAATGGCCTTTCCAGCCCTAATCCCTTAAATGATGCATTGTAAATTCTAGCCTCTATACCTGGGGTAATAATCCTATTTGGGAGGGAGTTCTCTGCTACGCTAATAGACAGGATTAAGGTGAGATTAATTATCCATCTTAGTAGATGATGTGAACCAAGTCACTGCCTTTTGTTTCCTCAGGAATATGATGTGTTGAAAGACAAAACCTCCATCAAAGTCATTCTTCTGTGTATAAGAGCCATCTAAGACACAACACATTTGAGTTGTGGTACTGGAGAAGAATAGTCAAAGTACCATGAACTACCAAAAGGGCAGACAGATCTGTCTTGAAAAACATATGACCAAAATACTCCTTAGAGGCAAATGGGTAGACTGTGTCTTACATACTTTGGACATATTGTCAGGAGAGATGAGACCAGTTCCTGAAGAAGAGCATCATGTGTGGTAAAGTAGAGGGGCAGAGGGGAAAAAGGAAGACTCTCAAGGTGATAGAATGACATCATGACTATAACATTGGACTCAAGCATGGGAACCATTGCGAGGATGGCACCAGAGTGGGCATTGTTGTGTTCTGTATGGATTGGAACCGCCTCAATGGCACCAAACAACAAGACATATGGAGAAACCTGAGGCCTGTTGGTTAGAGACCATCAGTGAACAGATGAAAAGTGGAGGAAGTCAAGACCAGAGACCAAGAGACAGAGATCATGCGGCATAACAAGGGAGACAAGACCAAGAGAGGGAGACATGGAGACCATGAGATCAAACAAAGGAGAAACGTGGAGCCAATGGCACTGTGAGGAGAAGCAGCAACCAGGCTTCCTATGCCACGAAGACAGTGACCCTGGGACTTAGTGGTTGTGAGGCTGAGCCTTGGAGAGTGACTTGGCTTCTGGAGGAGGAGAGCTGCTGAAAGACAAAACCACATCTCCACCTGAGTCATACCTCTGTATTTAAATGATGTCAGACATGCAGAAAATTTCTGTATCCTTAATCTTTCCAGACCCTGGCTTGTGATAACCTGTTAACTTCCTGAATAACCAGCCCACCTCCACCTTAATGTTTAGTTTCTGCAAGTCCTCTATGATCATTGCAATCAATTATTGAACGTAGGAAAGAAAAGAGAGTCCTGGTGGGGTGTGGTTATTCATTGGGCTGTGATCTGAAATGGCCAAAATTTGAAACCACCAAGCACTCAGAGGGAGAAAGACTAGGCTTTCTACTCCTGTAAAAACTTAGAGTTTTGAAACTCACAGGCAGGTTTATCCTGTCCTATAGGATTGTTGTGAGTCCACATTGATTAGATGACACGGGACAGTGCTTTGGTGAGCATATGTGTATATCTTTTAATTAAAAAAAATTAGGAGAAAAGAAAATGCCTTAGAGGAAAAATTGATGTTAAAATTAGGAAGAGAGATGGAGAGTGAGAACATGTTCAACTTCTGACTCATGGCAATAGAGAAGTTGGAGGAACCAAGGTTTGGTGATTGATTCTACTCAATAAGATTAATAAATAAACAGACATTCTTTTTGATTAAATTACATGAAATTGTCTGAATCATTCAAATAAATCTAAAGTCTTTGCCCTTCTTGTTTTTAAAGCATCTTACTGTACAATGGTAATTCTTTTTTAAAAGAATGTACTCAGAAGTGAGGGAACTTTTTAAAAAATTCATGGCACAAATAATATAATACTTAAAGTACTATATTATAAATCATATGAATTTAAACTAGCAAATTCATTAATAATTTTTAGATTTTTAAAATAATTTTATTGGGGAGTCATACAACTCTAATCACAATCCATTTATACTTCTGTTGTATGTCAAGCACATTTGCACACTGTTGTTGTCATCATTCTCAAAGTATTTGGTTTCTAGTTAAGCCCTTGGCATTGGCTCCTCATTTTTTCCTCTCCCTCCCTTCTCCCCACTCTCTCATGAACCCTTGACAGTTTATAAATTATTATTACTTTGCAATATTGTACACTGTCTGATGTCTCTCATCACCTGCTTTCCTGTTGTCCATACCCTAGGGTGATTATATGTATAATCTCATAATTGGTTCCCCCTTTCTTCCCTACCTTCTCTTCACCCTGCCTGTATCACCACTCTTACCATTGGTCCTGAAGGGATCCTCTGTTCTGGGTTCCCTATGTTTCCATTCCTATCTGTACCAGTGTACATCCTATGGTCTATCCAGATTTTTACGTTAGAATTGAGATCATGATAGAGGGCAGGAGGAAGCATTGAAGAATTAGAGGAAAGTTGTGTTTCCCTAACTGGTTCATCTCCTCCCTGCAAGTCCTCTGTAAGGGGAAGTCTGTTACCTACAGATCGGCTTTGGGTCCCCGACCTGTACTCCCCCTCATTTACAATAATATAATTTTTATTTGAACTAGATTTTTTTCCTAAAAGAATACTCAGTTTATAGTTGAGAATTTATCTTTGAGCATGTTCTAGATTTCTGCTTATTTTTACATGATGCCATGATTCTAGAGCAGAAGTCCTCAATCAGGGGGCCTGTTCACTGTCTTTCAGAAGGTTGGAAGACCAGACTATTGTTTTTAAAAAATATATTAACAGATTCCTATGCACACTGCACAAATCTTATTTTGAAGTAAAAAGATGGGAGCAAGTACAGTATTTAAAATGAAGAACAACTAAAGTTAAATCAACAAACTTACCAGTATTCAGTGGGGATTATGGGCCTGCTTTTGGCTAATGAGATGGTCAATGTCCGGTTCCATATTTGTCACTGCTAGTCATAACAAGTGATGCAATGTGCATGAGTTAGTCTAGATCTGGTTGGAAATTTCATCATTCTGGAAAAAGTCTGTTCACAGACATAAGTGCTGCCAAAGATGGTTCCTGAGATTAGGATATGTCTCAGAGGGGAAATATGCATAGAAATTAGGAAGGCTGCTTGACTTGAATGCATCTTTCAGAAAGTCACAATTCTGCAATTCAGCCAGTTTCATTTGGTAAATTGTATCCACATTTTCAATGTCAATAAAAAATGGGTTATGAAAAAGTTGTGTGTTTTGTTCATGGAGATGAAGCTCTTAAAATCTAAATTAGAACTCCTTTCGCAACTTTTCCAATGAATCCACACATGTTTTGTTTGGGAATTCAACCAATGGTTTTCCACTAACAGATTTTGAGTTGTGGAGAGATGACAGACATTTTCCTCATTCACTTGTTTGATGAGGAGGGTTAATATTACTCCAAATGCTTTTACATGTGATTGCATATCACAGTTTAGCTTCCCTTTTCCTTGAAGTTGCACATTGAAACAGTTGAGTAGCTCTGTTACATCTATCAGAAAGGCAAGTAGCCATTTCCATTCTACATCACTGAACTGTGGTACTTCTTTGTTTTTCGAAAGCAGAAAAGCTGTAATCTATGGAAGTAAGTTATAGAAATGTTTTTAAAACTCTCTCCCAACTCAGCCAATGGACTTTTGTGTTGTACAGAATATCTTCATAGGTAACATTTAGCTCAGACAGAAAGTCCTAAAATTTTCTGTGGTTTAGGGCATTAGCTCTAATGAAGTTAACACAAGATACCACAGTTTTCATAATAGAGTCCATTTCAGTGATGGCGCTTGTTGGTGGATGAGGCAGGGTATGGCTGTTGGATGAGAATGGTTCCTCCTTTCTTAGATCCCACCATGCTAGGAGCACCATGAGTTGTCACACTGGCTAGGTTAGCCCAGTCCAGCTTCAAACCCTTCACAGTTTGGCAAACCTTTTCATAGATCTCCTCACCTGTATGTGTTCCTTTGTTGCCTTGCAGCGCAGCAAGCTCTTCTGTGACTTGGAAATAGTCATTTGTCCCATGAATAAAAATTAGAATTTGTGCAGAATCACAAGCATTACTTTCCTTGAGTGCCAAGAAACAATAGGAAAATTGTTCGTTTCTTCTTTTTTTTTGCAGAATTTTGCAAATTATGATGCAAAGTGTCCTTCTCAATTCTTCAATCCTTTGTATAATTGTAGGTCCTGAAAGACTCACTGCACTACATAAATTGGCCTTCTCTGGACACATCTCTTTGGCAACAGAAAAAAAAATCATTCTTTAGCAAATTTACCCTCTACAAATGGTCTGCCAGTGTAATATAAGCTATGAGCTTGGCAACTTGAAAACTTGCTCCCAGTGATGAAATATGTAGCTGCTTCTGCGTCACAAAAGTATTTTGCGGAGTTTTCAATGTATTTTTCAGTTTTAATATTTTAATATTTTCTCTCACCTAACAATCATATTTACCTTTATGTTGAGTTTGATAGTGTTGACACAAATTATATTCTTTGAACGCAGACACTATATTCAGGCACATCAAACACACAGCTCTTTCCTTGTACTGCATGAAAGAGTAATCATAAGTCCACTCTTCTTTGAATAGCCTACGCTCTCAGTCAATTTTGCTCCTTCATGATATCATTGTTTCTAGGGATTGCAAAATGCTATTAGTAAAACAGCAATCATATACAAAGCACTACAAACATAATATACCAGCACTAACTTTGCCCACACAGAGACATATAGCCTGCACTGACCATCAATGCGGTCTGAGCAGTGTCCATCATTGCAGTCTTGCCAGTCCACATCATTTCAGCATCACCAGTGCCCATATTGGTGGAACTCTGCTTTTACCTCAGGCTCACACTCGTGCAGTGCGGGAACCAGCATGATTACAGAGCCGGTTCCTCCACCACCGTTCCAGTTCACACTACTCTGTGCGAACCGCACTGTGATCTGTGAACTCGTACAGGAATCTCATCGCATGGGTGAGAAGGCCCATGTGATCAGGAAAAAAGAAGGCACATATATCCTTTCCCTTCCAAATCTAATGTAAGTTCAGCCATACAAGCATACGGCTGAATTCATACTTCTCAGAGATCGTAACAGTATGAACC
This sequence comes from Nesogale talazaci, assembly GCA_004026705.1. Lineage (NCBI taxonomy): Eukaryota > Metazoa > Chordata > Mammalia > Afrosoricida > Tenrecidae > Nesogale > Nesogale talazaci. The sequence goes on along the minus strand of PVJH01002085.1, from coordinate 5,840 downwards.
AGGGCTTACATAGCACACAACGTACAGTATCATACACAATTGAACAGAAATCAGAATATAAATGTACTTACTCTTAATTAAATTGGATTTCCTACTCCTCAGCTGTCTGCAGAGCCAGATTAAGCTCCCATGGGGCCCTAAGAAGGTTACCATTTTGGGCCCCCCATAAAATAACACTGAGCACTGACCATTTGAATTGCCACTGAGTCCTGACTATTTGTGTTATCACTGTGATGCAAGTCCCCTAGAAGCCATACCCAACCAACTAACCAACTTTAAAAAAAAAAGGCTCTCTTAATTTCAAAAAAAATAGGTGCCCCCTATCTGATAAAAATAAAGACTTTCTAACTTCAGGGGGGAAAGTCCTCCCCTTAACTGCAAAGGAAAAGGCCCTACTGTCTGCAAAATACCTTTTGAAAAATAGGCCTCCTCACTTCAAAAAAAAATCTTAACTTGTTCTTACCTCGGTCCTCAGGCAGCAGCAGGCTCCAAACAGGCAAGCAGGTGACTTGTCTGATTACACCTGAGACTGAGAGGAGGAGTAGAGATGGAGAGAAGGAGGGGAGTCAGAGAGTGCACATTGTACACATGTGTACTGCGAGCCCAGGATGAGTTGGCAGGTAAGCAGGACAGGCAGCGGCAGCAAAAACATGTGGATGGCTGGATGAATGTCCTAGGTGGGCCAGCGGGCCATAGTTTGAGGACCCCTGTCCTGGAGCCAAGTTGTGGTGGGTATGAAAGTCTGAGAAGATTAATTAACTAATAATATTGGATTAAAAGGTTTCCAACTCATTCCACAAGGAAAATAATTCAATTTGTTATACTTAAGGGTTTTTTTCTTTTTTTTTGTTGCCAACATGGCTTCCATAATAGGCACACATGTGGGTGAAGTTTAGCCTGTTAATTAGGCCACGACTTGCTTGAAGGGCGACTGAGATCAATGCATCTCTGAGGTAAGCCTCTCCTCTTTTTCCCTGGAGACAGATTACATACTCTTTCTCTGCTTCACCTTCCTGTTGAGCCACTTTGAGTCATGCTGATGGCAGCCAGAGCCCCAGTGATACATCCACTGCCATTGGATCTGCAAGTCTTTGCACCCACTGGTCTGGGATTTTCCTGCCTTGTGCATCAATCTGTCTTGAGTCTGCATGAGTCTGAAGAGGGACTGATAGACTAGAATCAGACTTATGGAGTAGTATTGGATTTAAGGACTTGATGTAGGCTGGACTGGGATGTTTGTTTGATATATAATTCTTTACATAAAGCTTTCTCTTCACATATGCACTTCTCTGGATTTGTTCTTCTAGTCAACGCAACCTAACACAAAGGTCATCAGTCAGGTTTCACAATGGTATGATATGGCACAAGATGAGAGGACATACAGGACATAATTATAATTGAACAATGTCACACTGACAACGTCCAAGGAAAGGGAGAGCCTTTTTTAGGGTTGAAAGAAATGGAAATATTTTGGGTGACAAGTAGTATGTGTACAATAAAGGAAAAGATATTTTAAAACTAGGATTGAGTATTTAATATTCTACCCTTTCCCCTTGCTACAAACACACACACACACACACACACACACACACACGGATACAAAATAACAGTAGTGCAATAATGTGAATGTCAGAGTGTTGTTTGGTGTAATAGAATCAGTTATTCACAATCATTGTTATTTTTGAGTCTATTCTTTCAGTCCCTGTGCCCATCTAACTCTGATGTTCTTTTCCAAGGACTGGTCTGTCCTGATAACATGCCCCAGTACATGAGATGAAATCTTCATGTCCTTGCATCTAAGAAGTATTCTGGCAGCATTTTCTCTAAAAGTAAGTTTTTATGCTTAGTAAAGACAAGAAAATAATTTTCCTTATTAAATGAGAATTTAAAGGACATGTTTGATGACTTATAATACTAGAGAACATGAATTGTTCTGATCACCTGTCGGGGTAACTGTAACACTATCACCCTCGGTGCTATTAAATGACAGTGTGCATGCCCAGGAAGACATGGTTGAGCTTACTCCACTGTGTAGCGAAGACTGGAAAGCCTGAGAAAATACTTGTGAAGATCATTTCTGTTATAATTTTAGAAAAAGAAAAGAGAAAAGGAAAGATAATGTTCTCCAAATGGCTAAGATTCTTTCTCCACCCACCTTAACTCTGTGCAGTCAAAGACGGTATAGCAGTTTCCCTGAAGGTTTCATTGAAGTCATTTCTAAACTGTAAAACCAAACTTGCTGCTTTCAAGTCAGTTCTGCCTCAGAGCAATGCTACAGGGCACAGTAGAGCAGCCTCTGTGGGTTACCAAGACTGTCTACCTTTGTCTACCAATGTGCAATGCCATAAACCATCAGGTCTCCTGGAAATCACTTCAAGAGATCCTACTTGAACATTCACTTTGAGATTATCAAAAGTATCACCCACTGATGATACTCAGTCCTGACTCTCCTTCTCTTCCCTTATTAATAAGGGCCAGAGGGCTCATAGTATCCTACTTACATCTTTGCTCATCCCACCTTCCAACACCTAAGGGCTATAAGGAAAAGGAATTTTATTGAGCACAAAGAACTTCCAGCTTCCATGAGATTATCACTACTGAGTACAGTGTCATTCACAGCCCCATTTTACTTAGTCAATCAAGAAACTTAATCCAGTCAGGGTTATTTATCCTGCTACAAGCCATCATCCATTCTTCTTCACTTCTAATCCATTCTTTACAAGGTAGACAAAAGAACCTGTCATCATGCAAATCTGATCTGGCCAGTTTCCTGTAGGGGTATACCATTGCTTAAGATAAATCTCCAGATGCCTATACTGCCTAGACTCAGGAAGAGCTCAATCTGTTACTCATTCTTAACTGCATCCTAATCTCCTTTCCTCTACAAAAACACAAAGTTAGGGATTATAAAGATCCCTAGTTTGAATAGATATAAACCAGGAGTTTTTGTCGTTACTCTTCACTGTGCTGCTTCATATTGTCCCCTGACCCATTGTGTGATCCAATGTAAAATGGAACCAAATATTGTCTGGTTCTGCACCACTGGATGAAGATTAGACCATTATGACCTATAGGGTTTTCACTTACTGAAATTCAGAGATAGATTTCCAATCCTATTTTTCTTTGTTCATCTCAGTCGGAAAGCTCTGTTGACATCTTGTTAGTACTGTAGAGACACGTAAATGTCTACTGACAGATGAGTGATACAACTGAAACCAGGCTCACCTTTTTCTGAAAAGCTTTAACCAGAAACTTTTACTATTAGTGTAAAATTCCTCTTCTAAGAGAGACCTCCCCAATCAGATACTGTGCTGGTTCATGTGTTGTTATGAAGAAGGAAGCTATGCCACTGATGCTTACACTATCTGTAGACTAAGAAAGAATGAAATGAAGGACATTATACAAGAGAAAGTTAAAACACAGTGAAGACATTAAAAAGACATGAAATCAATGACCTGTAGTTGGAAAACCCAAAGGAAGAACAAAATGGCATTTCAACAACTGAGAATATGAAGGAAAAATTAAAAGTTGTGTTTCAGTATTGAAGAAATCTAAGAGAAAAATAGTGAGTTGCTCAGGAAACAAGGAAAATGGAAAAAGTATAGTTTCTGTAGCAAAAGCTTTGATCTATGTTCACATATTTCAAGAGATAGATACATATAATCAGGAACTGTTGGTACTGAAGAAATAACTAAAATCTACATGAAAGGCATTAGGGAAATTATTGACAAAATATTAACTTAGATGTAGCAGTAAATGAATCCAACTCTGCAAGCACTTGTTCACTTATGCCAGGGAATTGGAGGACAGCTACCTACCTAACAGATCCATTTTTTGGTGCCTATTAGTATGGAAGGTGCTACAATAGAATGCAGACTTAGTTCATCAATATTAATATAATAGCACACTTAAATAATATTTGCTGAGGGCAATTTAGTGCATCAGAAAAGAGCAGCCAGAGAAACAAGGCTGATTCAGAAAGAAGATGGAATGAGGGATATTTCATTGTTGACATCAAATGGATTTGGGGTGAAAGCAGAAAACGCCAAATAGATGCTTAGCTGTTATTTATTGGTTTTGCCTAGGTACTAAACTGTGTAGACCACAACAAATTATGGATAAAGAATTAGAAATACAAGACACTTAATTATGTTCAAGCATATTTTCTGCAGATATCGTGAGTTTGTTATTCTAACAAAAGAATACTTTATGTTTTAAAATCAGAAAAGCGGTATGATAGGTCTGAATTGTTTTATAGTTTTTACTCAGTCTGTATGTTGAACAAAAGGCATGAGAATTTAGTTTATAGAATAAAATATGTGATATGGAGTTGGAAAAGACTTATTAATAACATGTGATAAGCAGATGACTCAACCTTGTTTGTGAGAGCAAAGACAACTTGAAAAATTATTGAAGAAGATGAATGTAAATCAATTCATCAATATAAAATAAGCAAAATCCTCATGCTTGGACTAGTAGACAAGATCATTATAAAAAGAGGGAAAAAAACTGCAGTTGTCAAGGATTTTATATCACTTGGGTCCACAATCAATGTTCGTGTAAACAGTAGGGAGGAAATGAAAATATGCATTGTACTGGACAAATTTGCTGCAAAAGACACTGCGAGAGTGTTAAGAAGTAAGTCCATCAGTTTGATAACTAAGATGCGACTGATCCAAACCATGCCATTTTCAATTGTCCTATGCACAAGGGAAAAGGAAGACTAACAAATAATTAATACAGATAAAGTCTGATGTTGGCGAGGAAGATTTAATCTAGACAAATGAATAAATTGATACTGAAATTAATACAGCCAGAATGCTCCTTCAAAAGGAGAGTGGCAAGACTTTGTTTTATGGACTTTGCCCATGTTATCAGGTGGGCCCAGTCTTCAGAGAAGAACATGATGTTTGTTCTTATTATTGTTTTCATAAATGCTTTTATTGGGGGCTCAACTCTTTTCAAAATCCATCCATCAATCCATTGTGTCAAACTCATTTGAACATTTGTTGCCTTCATCATTCTCAAAACATTTGCTTGGAAACTTGGTATCAACTCCTTATTTTATTCCTCCATCCTCGTGATCCCCTCCCCTGTGAATCCTTGATAATTTATAAATTATAATTAGCTTGTTATGTCTTACACTGTCATACATCTTCCTTCACCTACTTTACTACAGCTAAATCCCCATGGAGGGGTTATATGTAGATCCTTGCAGTGGGTTCCCCCTTTCTTCCCCACATTCCCTCCACACTCCTGGTATCACCACTCTCACCAGTGGTCCCGAGGGATTCATCTATTCTGTATTCACTGTGTTTCCAGTTCCTATCTGTACCAATGTACATCCTATGGTCTAGCCAGATTTGTAATATAGAATTGCGATCAAGTTGGTTTGGGGGAGGAAGCATTTAAGAACTAGATGAAAGTTGCATGTGTCATTGTTGATACACTGCACCCTGACTGGCCCATCTCCTCCCTGCGAACCATCTCTAAGGGGATGTCCCGTTGCCCACACATGTGCTTTGGGTCTCCACTCCACAAATAAAGGGGTGGTGAGAGAGGAACACTTCCTGCCCCTAGTTCTTTCCTCCCTTTCCTTTTATTTCCTCTTGTCTCACCATCATGCTCAGCCTTCATTTGGGTTATAGTATTTCCTCTCAGGTACATTGCCCTAACTCAACCTCTACCAGGCCTCTTACACTCTCCTCACCACCAATATTGGATCACTTGATGTTTTCTTGTCACTGGATATGTTAACCTGACTTACTTTTCCCCACCTCTCTTTCTCTCATGTCCCCCCAGAGCCCTTGGTCCAGTTGCTTTCCCCTCCAGATTGTTTT